>CM031240.1:550761902-550975603 GCA_018340775.1 Taxus wallichiana var. yunnanensis
TTTGAAGTCATGGACAAGACCAAGGTGGATAATAAGACTCTTGTTTAAAAGGAAAGGTGAAACAACCATGGGATCTCATCTAAAGGTAGACTAAAAGTATCCATGAGAATCATGCTATGTGTAACACCGTGGTACACATATTCAAGAAAAGATAAAATGTGATGGGTACTCACATGATTCTTGTTTAATCATTAGTGAGGTGTATGAAGTGAATAACACTCAAGGGACGAGCATGGAAAGAGACAAAAGGTGAGGGAGGACTACAAGTCAACAATAGAATGGTCAAGATGTAAGGCATTAAGGGGCTCAGGTTCGGGTTTACCATTGAGTGATGATAAATGGTTAGCACTTGATCCATAGGTATGAGTCACGATGTATGGTCCAATCTAATTAGGAGAAAATTTTCCCGTTTTACTTTTTTATACTTTGGTTACGTGTTTATTTTCTTTCAGTACAAGGTCACCCACTTGGAAGTTTCGTGCATGGACATGTTTGTCATAGGCACGTTTGATATGTTTTTGGTAAACTTGAAGGTGATCCAGAGCATTAAGATGACATTTTTATAATAACTCTAGCTGTGCTAAATGGTCCTAACGAAAGTCATCATCATTGAGCATGTCATGGAGATAAATGTAGAGTGAGGGGATCTAGACTTCGAGAGGCAGGACTACCTCTGTACCATAGACCAAAGAAAAGGGTGTGGCCATAGTGGAAGTGTGAATACTAGTATGGTATGCCCACAGGGCAAAAGGAATGTGTGTATGCCAATCCTTCCTAGTATCATCAACCACTTTCATAAGAATTTTGTTGAGGGTTTTGTTAGTGGATTTGGCTTGGCCATTGGTTTGTGGGTAATAAGGTGATGAGAAACTAAGTTGAATGCTAAAGGCATCATAAATTTTTGCAATGTTTTGTTTTTGAATTGTTTTCCATTGTCATTGATGAGGCAATGAGGAACACCAAAGCGAAAAATGATGTGGTGGTTAATGAAATCACATATTTTCTCAACTTTCATGGAAATGAGTGGTATGGCTTCCACCCATTTTGTATAGTATTTGGTAGCAGTGATGATCCATTGATGGTGTTGGGAAGAATGAGGATTGATTTCTCTGACAAGATCCAAACCCCATTGAGAGAAGGACCAAAGGTATCAAGTGACCTATAAGGCATGACTGGGGTTTATGATGAAGATTGGAATTTTGTTGGAATTTTACATAATGTTTGACGTAGTCACAATAATCATGGTTAGGGGTCAGCCAAGAATAACCCAGAAAAGAATACACTTAGCAACAATAAGGCCACCGAAGTGACCTCCACATATGCCATCATGAACTTCCTTAATGGTATAAGGAATTTCATAACTTATGAGGCATCGTAAGAGAATACCGTCAAATCCACACTTATAGAGGAGGCCCCTAGAATAATGTAATGAGAGACCTTTTTAAGGAAGGAACATTGTCATTACATGGTGAGATCGGGAGGTAAGATGGAGAGAGAAAGGTAGTCGGAGTATTGTTTATACCAAAGGTCACTCAGTCGGGGTAGTGGTTCCATGAGTAAACATCATGAGGTAGATAAGAAGGTAATTGGAGGCATTGTATGGTGACAAAGAATGTAGAATCGAGTGGGTGAAGTAGGTATTTGGGAAGCTAAGTAGGCCATGGTATCAACAAACTTGTTGGTTAAACGTGGGATGGTTTGAAGGGTGTAACGATCAAAGGTGGTAAAAATTATGTCGACATGATGTTTATAATTTTGAAGTATCTCATTACGAAATTGGTACATACAATTGACTTGGTTTATGAATAATTGAGAATAACCGGTAACAAAGATGTTGATTGATTTGACATCTAGGCGTAGGTGGCTTGGAGACCTAATACGAGTGCTTCGTATTCAACAATATTTTTGGTACATTCAAAATCTAATCTGAATGACAAATGTATGGGTTCACCATTAAGATGAATAAGGATAATACCAGTCTTTCCCCCACGTTGAAACTTGGAACCATCAAAAAAGAGTTTCATTTGGTAAGGAGGTTCATCCAAGGAGAGGGTAGTAATTGACTCATCCGGAAAGTCAAAATTAGAGGGTTGATCCCCGAGAAATAGGTGAGTCAAAAATTGGTCAGCGATAGCTTGGCCCTTGATGGACTTTTGATGAACGAATTTGAGGTCAAGATTAGCTAAAAGCATAAGCTATTGTGTGGCACACTAATTTTGATAAGGTTTGGTGTACATGAAGTGTAAGGGGTTGATGTAAGATGAAGGAAATGGAAAGAAGGCACTAAAGTTCCTCTTTTATGAGAAGGGCAAAGCGAGGGTGCATTTTCTTTAGCTTTTGTTTAATGGGTTTGACATCGGGAATGGTGATGATATTGTGACCACTTTGGTGGGGTCAATACTGGGCATGTCTACGTAAGGCCAAGTGAAAGCTTGGTTATGATCTCTAAGAAAAGAAGTGATGGCTTCCTATTCAACAACATCTAAATATTTTCTAATCTTTAGGATGTGCAGGTCATCCTGAGTATGAATGTTGATCTCGATAGTTGATTCATTCAACATGGTTTGTGTCTCAGAGGGTAATGACCGATGAATATATGAGTCTTCTACACCAAGGTAGGTGAGTATAGATTCATCATCCTGACATTGAATGATGTTAATTGAAGGTGTATCATCATCGATCATTTCAGGATACATGAAGGGAAGAGTGGAAGGGGCCTCGCCCTCGCATTGATAAGTCAGAGGCCCCAAGGAAATGGTGTTTATGAAAAAAAAATGTTAGGAGGGATAGATTTAGGATCCATTGACTCAGTCGATGAAGGTGGTGATGAAGGTGGAATGGGTGAAGAAGGTGGAGAAGAGCTAGTGTCCTTAATGAGTTCAATGTGGGCCTGTTTGGTAGGTGGTTCAGGAAAGCCGATACCACTATGGTTATTATGTTTGTAGGTAGTACATGGAATAACGGTATGGCATCCTTGCTCATAAAATCCAAAACCAAAACCCTTCCACACACATCGGTGTACGAAGTTATGGGGGAAATGGCGATTGGTAAGTGATTGGAAGTCAACAGAAAAGGGGCAAGTTTGTGATGGTGGTTTGGGTGTGTAAGTGGTAGTATCAAGTACCCCATAGGTGAGACTAGTATGGAGATGAGGAGGACCATAAAGGAGGCATTCTCCTATGTGGTGATTGTAGCGAGGGTGTTGGTGAAGGCTTCCATACTCTTGTGGAGTAAGGAATGTGTTAACACTATATAGGCAAGACTCCCAAGAGTGAGGCATTAAAAACATCTTCCAAGGATCAATGGTTGGTATGTAGGTAACTGGAATGGATTATGTGTCGGAGGTCGATGCGTAGGTGGATTTAAAGGATTGGGAAGCTGATGGGTCAGCCATGGAGGTTATGGAAGTGGTAGGAATGGAGGAGGTATGTGCGGTAGAAGTAGCGGTTGCCGTAAGTGGAAGTGTAGGTGAAAAAATAATGGTCATGGAGGTAGACAACTTAATAGGTATAAGCACATCATTGGGTTGGTAAAGCATGTTGCATGTTTTAAAAGGTGATGGGTTAGCTGGAATGGTATAGATGTGTCTTTCATGTTCAAATTTTACACAACGATGCAAAATGGAAGGAACGTAACCCATGACACAAATCCAGGGTCTGCCAAGCAACATGTTATATTGGAATTACCCTTCAAAAAAGTAAAATAATTTTGGAACAGTGCGGGGGCCCATGTAAATGTGGAGGATAATGGTGCCTAGTTTAGAGGTGATAGCATCATTGAATTAATGTAACATGACCGGATTCTTATGTATGTAATTGTCGGTATGCACATTTGAGTGAATGCATGGAATGAAATGATGTTAATGTTATCACCCCCATCAATCATCACACGGTGTACCCGTATGTCATTGATGTCGGCAGAGATGAAGAGGGAAGGGTCCAGGTCATAATTTTGGTGTGGTGTGATCTCTTCCTCTGAGAAGCTAAGGGAGGCCACTTGGTGAATAGGGTGGGGAGAAGATGAAGGTGGTAATTTGGTGAGAGAGGCTACATGATGGGGTGTGATAATGGAGGCTACAGGTGTAGGGTCATTGGGTAAAACCTCAATAGATTAAAGAACCTCCATGAGAGCTTGATGATGGGATTCTAAGGTTTGAATGAGGTCATATAGGGACATTTTGAGGGGATACTTGGTGTAATTTTTTGAGCATGGTGCGATGTGTGATGCCATTAGAAATGGGGTACATGGGGCCACGAATAGTGATTTTAGGTATGGGTGTAGATGGTATGTTGGGTATAGGATTGGTTGGTGGGTCAGTTTCCTTTTCTTTACCCTTATCCTTTTGAGCATGTGTAGTGACATGTATCGTGTTGATATGAGGTGAGTTGGCGAACGGATAAGATGTAGGGTGAGTGGTATAACGACACGACATTTAAAAAACCTACCAAAGGAGAAAAACCCTGTGAGGTGAGTTGGGTGCAACGACATTTGGGTGGTGGCGTGGCAAGTTCTCTAATACAAACCATGTTAATTTCAAATATTGGTGGTGGCTCTAGGATTTGTGAGGGTGGAGTTTATGATTATTGAGTGGGCGTATGGGAATGGGTGTTGGTGAAGTAGGATACTCATTGAGAAGGTCATCATCATCAAAGTTGGCTTTCGGAGGACACAACTAGATCGGGATCGTTTTCAAGGCCTTGTAGCTTCCACATCATGCCCGGCACATGATGGTATGCACAAATTTTAGTGTCATCAAACCCTTTTGGCTTGGGTTTAAGGGGGTCGTAAGGTCTAAGTGGTGGTAATGTGATGACAAAAGTCTCAAGGAGGTTGGTTAAAATTTTGGCATAGGACCCTGCTAGTGGATCACAATGAGAAGTGAATGTGGGTTTGGGTGTAGGTGTGGTTGATTGTCGAGGAACAATCGTTGGAAGAGGAGGAGTGGGTCAAGCTATGGGTTTGGGTGTTGGCATGGTTTTTGGTTTTGGTCGTGCTATTTTAGGTAGGGGTATAGTAGGTGAATGGATAGGAGGGTGTGTGGTTAGTTTGATTACCTTATTATGGGATAGTTGAGTTTTGTTTTTATATTTTACCTTCTTGGGTAAAGGCGAAATGGGTGTACAAGGTCTAGAAGGAAAATCAGATGGGGAAGAGGGTGAGTTACCCACGGGGATAATGGGGGTGTTGTGAAGGTAGATGACATGGGTCATGCTTGGGGTGTGAGAGACAGTGACTAGAAGTGTAGTGGGTAGTGAAGCAATAACTAAGGGTATTAGAGGTATGGGTGGTAAAGATGTTATAGGTGCTGGTGTAAGTCATGTTGGGTGTTTGGGGAGGTTAGAGGTTTGTGAGGAAGGAATGGGTTGTTGTGTTTTTGGTTTATTGGTGGGTGGAGGTTTCTTGACCATGTGGGGAAGTTGAGATCCTAAGATAGACAAGATAGGTTCAGTGTGATTAGCACGGTAAAGAGGGGTATGAGTTATATGGGTTTGGTGCTTCTTTTTGGGTGTCAAAGAAAGTGTTGTGTTGGCTTTGGAGGATGTAGGTAAATCTAGTTTGGTAGGTGGATGAGTAAGGCTGGTAGTCGGGGTGACCCCTAAAGTGGTAATAGGTTTAGTCGAGGATGTTGTCATAGGTGTGGGTTTGGTTTTAGATATATATTGGGATATGGGTAAGAATGTAGTTTGAGCTATGACAAGTGTAATGGAAGGAGTTGTGATAGAGGTGGTTGTATTTGGTTCGATTGGTTAAAATATTTTTGGGTAGATAGTGGAGGTATCAGTAAAGTGACCTCTGTATCTACATTGAGATAGGAAGCAAAATGCGTTCCCATAGTAAGGCTCTATCCACATAATCTAAGTGATCGGCCAAATGTGAGAATGACACGTCTTTAGGTGGAGTTGATGAGGACCTAATGGAAATTCCCGTAAAATGTGTCTTAGAGATGGGAAATTAGCTAGCTTCAGCTTTCGTGGGTAAGAGAGCCAAAAGTAGGTCTGTAGGATTTTGGGTAGTGGATGGAGAATGCTCACCAAGAGGCAAAGGTATCTCAACTGGGTCTATGGTAGGTGTAGAAGGTGATGGAAGCTCCTCTACAAGTGGAGGAATGGATAGGTGCTCCTCTATGGGTGGAGGAGGTAATGGGTGCTCCTCTATGGGTGGAGGAGGTACTGTGGGTAAAAGTTCTCTAAGTGGAGAAGCCAGGGGTGAGATGGTCTCGATGTTAGTGGAAGACTCCTTCGTAGGTGATGAAGGAGATGAAAGATGTTCCTCTGTGGGTGAAGGAATAGGGAGGTTGGTTCTGATGTGGAAGGAGGATTTTGGGCTAGGATTTCCTCTATGGAAGGAATGTGAGGTAATTAGGAGGTGATAGGTACGTCATTAAAGATAGCGTGAACCTCGCGGGTATGGGTATCATGAGTTGAGGTCTCACCGGTTTGATCAGATGAAGGGGCATGGTTGGGAAATGGTTTCTTGAAGATGTGTAATTTTTGGTTGGCAGGTGCATTAGTATTATACATGGTTAACTCACCTTTTCAAGCATTTCTTGAACAATATTTTTGAAATTAATGCAGTTTCCATCACTATGACCCTTTACTCGATGATAGTTATAGAAGTCATGTTCTTTATACCATGTGTGCATGGGGCGAGAAGGGTCAAAACCAAAGGTATGGTTTTATGGGTGGAAGAGTGATGGCTTTGGCTTTGATAGGATTTTCTATGAAAAAAATTAAGGTTCCCCAATTGGGGTGTATTTCCATTGCTCTCATCTGAATTGAAAAGTTTGGACGGGTGAGAGATTAGATGAGCGGGTATCCTGATTTGATGGATGAGCTAGGCCGGCCTTAAGTACCACTACGTTAGTAGTGCCCTTAGCCTTTGAATAATTGTTTTTGGTTTGGAAGAAGAAGAGGTATCATTCAAATTGAATGCCAAATTCTTATTGCGTAATTGGATTTTCTTCTCTTTGATGGCCCGAATCTCTAACTTTTGTGCCATAGTGAATGCTTCATCGAATGTTTAGAAGGTTTGGACCTACAAGGTCGGTGAGATATGTCTAGCACAAGCCCGTGTGAAGAGCTCGATGAGTTCTATTTGTGGCAGTTGGAAGGTGAGTTGGTTGATCAAGCTACGCCAGTGAGCAACAAAATCTATGATAGATTCATCCTCATATTGACGCGTGGAGTATAGGTCAGTCATGGTAACCTTCTTGACGATATTGATAGAGAAATGATCCAAGAAGGCTTGGGCTACCTGATTGAATGAGAATATGGAGTGTCTAGGTAACCCACTATACCAATCTAATGTAGGTCTAGTCAGAGACATGGGAAAGGTTCTCAAGAGCAAGGCATCATCGTGAGCGATCAGATAACACCCATGTTTTAACGACCACAAATGTTGTTGTGGGTCTTCTTTGTTATTGAAACAATTGAATTTAGGAATTTCCCAATGCACGGGGTATAGGTGGATAGGAATGGATGGGTAGATGGGCTCATTACAAATCGTATCTTAGGAGAGAGTGTTGTGGGATCCGAACCGATGCCTCTAATGTCTGCATCTTGTCCAACATCAATTTGATTAGGTCATTGGTAGGTTGTGATGATTGAATGCCTTCTAGTGTGAGAGGGTTGGTTTTGGGCATATAATGGGGGTGGCACTCTAGTGTATGGTGTTACCATGTAGGTTGATTGGGAAGAAGGTAGTGAAACAAGGGGTACGTACCCTGAGTGAATAATGGAGGAAATGGGAGGCTATTGATAGTATGTATATGGAGGTGGAAGGGTCGTGGTAACCCTAGTGGCAATGGGAGCTAATGATTGTGGAATGGAAAGGACCACGTTCTGAAAAGGGGTAGGGGTCACCGACATGGGAGGTGGTAGTGTAGCTATGGGTATGTGTGAGACATTAGGGGCAGATGAGGTTGCATTTTGGGTAGTTATCAAGGGTATGGTGGATGTGGCGGGGTAAAAGAGGTGGCAGATGTGGCAGTCATAGTGGGTATAGGACCTAACTGCGAAACAATTGGGGGTAAGGTAGATGCAGGCAACACAGAGCTAGATGGGGCCAATGTAAGAGTGGGAGCAAGAGTCGAGGGGATAGATACGGGCATGTCATATATCAACTAACCCGAGGCATCTCGAGTGGACGAGTGGGAAAGGTAAAACTACAAGGCGACAGGGTTTTGGTCAAGGAGTCGTGTGAAATCCTCATCTTCGGTAGCGATAGTGATAGGTTGGATGGGATCCATGGCTGGTGATAAAATGGAAGGTGGTGAAGGACTAGGTGGGAGTGGTTGACAACTGGCGTGAAATATGAGTGCACTTGCTTGTCTTCGGTCAACACCATGTGAACCAGGATCTTGATCGTAGGGCCGTGTCTCTGTAAATGACAGAGAAAATAGTAGGAATAGGTGAATCTGATTGTAAAAAGTGGATTAGGTACCAAATGGTGGTTGGAAAGTGAAACAAGCTAACCGATTCTAGTTAAGGAAAACCGATGCTGGTTAGGGGTAACCACTACTAGTCACTATAGAAAATGGTCAGTGAGTGAAAAAATAGGTAGAAGGTCAAATTTGATAGGTATGCCAAATCTGATGATGTTTTACAATATCAATGGGAATGATGGCAGTGAGAGGGACTGTGAAAAGTGGAAGAAAATGAATAAAATGTCCTTTTGGGTAGGTTAACAAAAGGACCTAGAACCGACATCGTTGGGTATAACCGACGATGGTCAGAGGGTAACCGATGATGGTTATTGTGAAATTGAAACAATGATGAAAGAAAAGTGGTTGTGAATTAAAATCTGATGTAGAATCAGACCCAAAATTCTGGGAATGATGATGATATGGCCTAAGCACACTCAGTGAAGCTAGAATACACCAGCTATGATGAGGAGCGTGCAAGGATGAACAATAAAAATTAAAAATGTGATCTCTCACCTCAAAATGCAAGCCAAGCAAAAACACTAAGAAAAATGTGATCCTAGGAGTGCCTTTTCTATTATGTTTGTTTAGCTTATGCTATTTAAGGACTGACACATGAATTGTGAAATAGATTTTTTTGGTGAGGATGGATTCCTACAAAGAAGGAGATCTAAAAGGTGAGGTTTCAGGTATGTTATGGTGGGGCGGGCCTCGCTCAGAAGTATGACTCGACAGAGTAGTGAGTTGGGTGCCCACTATGTCGTGATTGTGTGATCACCTAAAGCTTCTTCTAGGTAAGATGTTGTTTAAGAATGTGTGTATTTTCAATTTTTGTGAGGTTTGGTAAGACACACACAGAGAGAGAGAGAGAGAGAGAGAGAAAGAAAGTGCTTTCTATGGTTTGTTTGTTAACCATCACCGGTCATGACTTCCGCAATTAATGTGAGCTAATGCGATAAATTAGAATGAAATGCACTTATTTTTAAGCCCAAATCAAAGTGTGAAGTTGGATGACACTAAAATATGAAGAGGAAGAGGGATGCTCTTTCACTATAATGCAGAAAACATGAAGAAATGGTTCTTTTTAATTACACCAAAATAAAGGTTTCCTTTAGAGAAAATAGAAAGAAAAGGTGGGTTACCAAGGAAGAAAATTAATGTGTATGCTTTTTAGAAGGGAAACAAACACACAAATTTTCCTAGGAATGAATGAAATGTAAGTAACCCTCGATGGGTTTGACCGGGCATGCCAAAATGTTTCACCTGATTTTAGATTGTTTCTTTGAAGTATTGACGAAACAAATAGGGTAACGGGCATAGGAGGAATACCTATTCAAATGTTGGTTGATGGGTTATTGTGTGCGTATGACTTCTGAATCCACAACTGATTGTGAGAGATTCCTTTTGGCTAGGAGGACCTGACACAGTAATGCAAAGCAAGACCACCAGAAAAAGTTAAACAATATATGTAGTGAATTGCCTAGCGTATGCTAGATCTGGGAAGTGTGATACTTCCTAGATGGTTATCAATCCACTGTTTTAAACAATTTAATGTGGTAAATAAGGTAAAACCTATTGTAATTTGAAATGATTTAGGTATTTACTTAAAAACAATAATAAATAGATATAATCTAACAAGATAGGCTAGAATAGGATTTGAATGTCAAATAACTGGTTCCGGGTCTCTACAGGTCTAACAGAGGTCTCAGGTAGATCACATGTGAATGAGGGTGAGAGGGAATTAGGTGGTTAGGTCACTGTTCTGAGTTGTATGGGTAAATACAGAACCGATGTCGGTTAAGGATGACCGACGGTGGTTGGGTGTAATCGTGCCAATTATGTGGAGTTTTCGAATGACATAGAACAAGATTTAGGTCTCCTTTGTGATCGCACAAAAGAACTTTAGTTGGTCAGGATGAGGTATTGGGTGATTTAGGTATGATTTAGTGAGGTTTTAATGGGTATACGGAGGGGTGAGTGTTGGAGGAGGTCAATTGGTGGCTAGGTAAACAAAATATGATAATATAATGATGAAATGGAATAAACCAAAGAAGTATAACATTTACTTACTTGGATTTTTGCCCTGGATGCCGGTGATTGAGGGACGGAGGTGTTGATGAGAGGTTGAAGGCTGCAGGTGGTCACCAACTAAAGGAAAGCTTCTACATGGGTTGCATGTACATTCCTCTTTGCTTGGTTAGATTAGATCATTGTTGGGATGGCTGTGTAGGAAAAGATGCTTGATCTCCTTCCTTGCATGCATGTTCTCATTGGAATTCTCTCTTACAAGATGTGATATCTCTATGGTATGTGCTAATTTTCGCCAACTTTTCCAATATTTTTCCAACCTTCTGCCAACCTTGATAATAAGGTTGTTTTGGGGTTAAAATGGTAACCGACGGTGGTTCTGGCTTAACCAAAGGACTGTTAGGGGTAACCAACATCGCTAAGGAGGGATTTCCTAGGTTTACTAAACTAGGGAGATCGTCTTGATTTCCTCGAATCTCATGTCGTTAATGGATTAGATTGGGAGCTTCTTGTAAGCATACGGGAATGTGGTTAGAGGGAATTTAGGCGTTGATTTTTACGGTTTAGGTAAGTCTTAATTAGTTATGGTAACTTACTAATAATAGGTCTTAGGGTGAGTTAGCTTGATGAGGTGTCTACGTGAAGTGTATGTGTGGATATTATTCAAATTAAGATATTTAAATAATAAATATAGTGAGGATAATTAATTAATTTAATTAAATTAATTAAATTAATATTAGTGGGGTGAAGGGGGCCATGGATAGGTAAATGTGATTAAGGGTGCTTATTTGTCGAGGGACCAAAGGGGAGTGTGACCTAATTTTAGTGTTCATACAATATTGTTAACTCTACATGTGTAAATAACTTATTTCCAACTCGAGTTACTAATGAATTTATATAAGCACTAGTATGACACAAGGTGTACTCATTTATAGGTGAATTAATTATTTATAATCATATTAAAATTACATAAGGATATCAACAATAAACTACTTTCCTAAATGAATTTGGTAGCTTTGCATACTAGGTAATGTATTTTATATTAAAGATTGCACTAACAATACTTTTATGATTTTTTTCATGGCGTTCAAATATTTCATATATGGTTGTTTGGAATTATATCTCGCATGATTGGTTATTTTTATACCTAATCATATAACACATATTTAAGGTACATCTCATGTTAGAATGTTGTAGAACATTACACATTGCATTGAATTAGAATAAATGTTTTCTCTTTTCCTCATTTGGAATGTTATTTTGGAAGATCAAGAAAAAGTTATAGTTATTAATGGTCTTAGTCCTCCTACAAACCCCTCCTCGAACTCCAACCATTTCTTATAAACATAACCTATTACGTAAAATCCATTATGGGATACGCTCGTATTATAAAACCTATAAACAATTATTTTTCAAAGGAGATAAATTTTATTGGATAATAGAGTCCCAAAATAGATTCATAAAACTTAAATAGAAGTTCGTCACTATGTCAATATTAATATTTTTAAAAATACCATTTTATTCATGTACAAATTGATGATTAGATAAATCCTTGTGAAAATAGGAGAAGGAGCAATCGATCACATAATTCATTTTGCAAGTTAAAATTGTTCACTAACAGATAAATACTATAAAACTACATAGTGGGAGGCTCTAGCCATAGTCTTCCAAGTTCAAAGATTCAAAAATATATTTTGGAAACACCATTTGAGTTCTTTAAGGAACACTAGGAATTGTGGTATCTCATACACAAACCATTATTTCAAGGAAGGATATTGAGATGGTTGATCGGTGAAAAATTTAATGAACCCATGAAAAAATTATAGAAAGGGTGGAAAATATTGTTAATAAAAATTCATTTGTACGAAGAATCTTAAAAATGGTTATCGTTTATATGCAAAAATGGAAAAGATCATAAAAAATGGTTACGATTATAAAGGTGAATCTTACCTAATTATTTAAATTTAAAATAAATGAATTTTAATTTTCCTCTTTCGGTTAAATATTTCATTTTTCTATTTTATTGATGGTATGAAGTGAAATATATAAATTCCTTACTTAGCCTAAAAATCATTATTGAGTTATGAATTTTGGATCCATTTTGTCCAATCCTTCCCAACATTAAACCTTGATCATAGATCCATTGTCCATATGTCACCATTTCATGTAATTTTTGGTAGACCCAAAATATCTTAAGCCTTTCTAAAAATCCTACTAGAATAATATCCCATGAGTGGATCTCTTGCAATATGTCAACATCCTATGTTATTTATTATCTAGAATATCCTTCTTTATTCTTCCTTTACTTTGAAACTTATCAATAATTTTCCAAAACTTATCCCGTGAATCCATTCATCCACTATATGAAGAGTGTAGTACCCTTGTTATTAGTCATCCAAATTAATCAAATTTTTTAAAACAAACTCCTTAATCATAATCAAACCCTTCAATTATTTACAGCTTGCAAAAATTATAATCCATCATAATTAAAATTTTACAATCCAGATTGACAAAAAATGATAACCATGTGCAAAGCACTGTAAGGGTTTATTAGATCTACTTGAACCACCTTAACTTTAGTCTAACTGAGTTATTATACCTTGCATACTAGTGCTTAAACCTTTTTAACATGTCTTGATAACTATATGCATATCCTAAGTGTTAACCCTAGCATCCAACATAGTAAGATAGGAAAATGGTGAATAGACAATGTATCATCTAGTTACACTACTTTGGCTAAAGGTTTAAGCATTACTTTGCAAGATTAGTTTCATGTTTACACACTTAACAATATAATTTGTCTCCACCACCACACAACCATCTCATCAAAATTATCTGGATCTCTTTTCATTATTTAGGAATTTAAGTTTCAGTTATGAAGTTACAGGGATCATGACTCGATATTCCAATCGAGAGGATCCTATCAGTCCCATCTTAGGATCCCTATGGGAAAGGTAACAATTACATAATGAATTATGTAATTATGTATCCGTTATCTTTCCTACAACCATTCTAAGTTGGGAAGGATAATAATCTACTAACAAGAAGGTCATTTCATGGTATCTACACTTCAAAACCATTTATTTATTCTTTAAGGTATATATTTGAAATTATCTTAACGATAAGGTATTCCATATCGTAATACATTATTTTTTTCTCAATAGTGGTGCATAGTAAATCATCTTCATATGTACCTCATATTTTACTATCGTAATGTAAATATGTCAATATATGAAGGTTTATTTAACCTTGTTAAGTATAATGTTAATACATTCAATGACTATTGAAAATAGTATATGTGTTCATGTGTCATCATTTAATCATAATATTGTACATTATTTAATGAGCTACGATAATACTATGACATTTATTATAATGTTTCCATAACATATTGTACTTACTAATGATGTAATTGTTCTTCCATAATGATATTATTGAAACATATATAAATTCATAACAAATATTCATAATCTTATACTTATATACTGTTGTTAAAAGAACATACTTTGTACACATTTACATCTCATAAAATGTTTTAAAACATATTTTTTCGTTCAAGATGAAATAATGAAAACAATTATAATATCATATCATAATTTATTTCATTTTAATTCATACTCTAATGTAAAACATCACTATAACACTTCCATATTTCTCAAACATGATATTCAAACAACAAGTATTTAATTAATATTTAATAAAGATAATCCATGTTTCTAAAATAATATCAACAAAAATTCATAACAAGATACATAAACCAATTTCCTACATTCTTCTTGTGAAATATTACTTCACATTACAATTAAATATAATTACAAACAATACAACAATCTGAAATGGATTATAATCAATCATCACATGATGAATCATGTGTATTCAATATAATAAAACACTTCATGATGATTACTCTGTCCTAAACACCGTAGGGGAGATAAAATTTTATACATGGTCAGATTCTATGAATTAGAATGAATTATCCATTCATATTCATGTTGCTTTAATTTGAAATAAAAGAATATGATAAGGTTATCTTAAGTGATAACTAATTACCTTCTTAATTCACCAAATAAGTTATATATTAATGAACAAATAGATTTATAATATTACATAAAAATCTATCTCAAACCATACAAGTTTCCAACAAAGAATGATTATGATCAAAAACCACATTCGGGAAATACCCCTCCACTATGGACTATTCTTCCTCCACAAAAATTGCCTTGTCCATCACCTTGCCATACCTGCTACTCTCATTGTCTTGCCCATTTCCATTAACCATATTCCCACTATCATCCCAACCACCATCTCTAGCCAAAGGAAAATCAGAACTAAAAATCCTTCCTTCTCCAAATCTGTACCCCTCTCCTCCGGAAGAGTTCTCAGGAGTAGTAAGGACATTGAAATTGCCCATAATTTATTGCACATCAGCTATAGGATAAGGAAACACCACTCAATAGGAGAAGGAGAATCTTCTTCATAGGGTGGAAACCATGGAAAAAGAGATGGAGAATCTCAAAAAGGACATGCGATAAGCTGATTAAGCAAAGGGGTAAAAGAAAATTGAATGAGGATATTGAAATTGGTGATGAACAGGTAAATGAAATTTATAAGAAATTGAATTCCCTAGACAACAAACTAGGGAATTCTAAGGAACGACATGATCATAACATCTCAATTTTTAGGGCTATCCATGATTTTCTGGAACAACAGTCAGAAGCATTACCATGCTCAGTGGTATCTCAACAACCATTTGGGCACTGCTGGTGAAAGGGACCAAGTCATCTCCCATTTGAATGTCAGTGACCCTACACATATCACTACTCTGGCGCTATTTACCTCACTTTAGACTGTGAAATCAAGAATTGACAAGGATTCTAGGAGATGAGCTTCTTCATAGTAGTCTTGATGTGGTTTGGGTGTTATTTTGTTGTTGTTTAATTGCTTCTTTTTAGAATTTCTATATTTATTCTTCTCTTTCTTGGTAGTTCCTTTTTGACTATTGTTTGGCTTATTGTAATATCTAGATCTTGATCCTTTTTTGCTACTTACTCCTGTTTATCTAGCTTTTGAGCCTTTTTTGTATTAGGGTATAGTCCCTTCAAAACTATTTTCCATTAATAAAAAAACATTCAAACTTCCTTAAAATAAATTAAAATGCAATTAAACAAGTTTAGAAGTTATATCAAAGAATAATCAAACCCACAAATCCGTTAGAATCAAGTTGATCATAAATTTATTATAATAATGATCAAACAATATTTCAATTCCTGAAATCATCAAATAAGAATAATACCAACATAGTAACCCTCTTAAAATTTTGACCTTATTATACATAAATAAAACTCACTTCAACCTTTTAGAAATTATTATATGGTATAGAAATAGTCTCATGCATTATAACATCCCAATAATTTTAATAATTGTATTTCCTTTAATATTAAGACACTTTCCTAATTACCATACATTCCTATTACTACAAAGAATCTCCATACAGCTTATAGTCAAACATATAACATACCATCTCACCCACTTGACAATAGTTCAATCAACACTATAATATTAATAACCCAACTCCTTATGATCTAATAGGATATATACAATATTATGACCTTCACAGTGATCTTGAATGGGCCTCAACATATTATCTCCTAAACTCATAAAATGGATAAAAAACCATTTTATACAATGAATTAATAACCCAAACCAGATTACCAATGATGGGAGAGGAGATCATCTCAACAAGACTAGATGATTCAGTTTTGGTACAATAGTCAAAGAAACCCAACCAGAAAACAAACAATCACAAAAACCAACATTCCACATTTTTCTAAATACCTATATAGTCCATTGTTTATCATCTAAGTTTTTCATTCACAAGTTCTTAACAAACTCAATATTAGTCTAGGAATTACATTGTTTAAGAAAATCATACCTTAATCACATATTGCAATATAACACATCAATCGAATAGTATTCATACATCAAATGACTAGTAATAAGCCATATGTGAATTTCTTGAAGGAATAGATATGTACGTAGCTTTTTTTTGCAAAATATTGGTCTATCAACCAAATCAATAACCCATAGCTCTTACAGGTCAAATGCTAACATCATCAATATATAATTTGAAATATGAGTAGTAAAAGTATATTGTATGCTAAAAACACAAACCCATAAATGCAATCAACAAATAAATATTGTATTCTATATTTTCCGAGAAACCCATTTTCTCATACATTTTCCTTCAAATCTTTTAACAAATCCATAAAAACAATCATTCCATATTTAAAACAAGCAAATAAAACTAGATATTATTCCTTTATTTTGAAATAAAACAAGTATAGATTAATAAATTCATGTTTGCAACTTGTTTTTGCGTTTTTCCTTTTTCATATTTTCTTCCTAAAAATTTAAAACTTCAATGCCCCAAAAACAATCTTCCCTAAAACTTACAACAAAAAAATAACAATAATTCACCCTTAAGAACAACATCATAATTTCATGTAATAGATCTCTAATAATAGCGTCCACAAAACCCCATGCACTTCCACAATCCAAAAATACCACTAAACCAAAAGAAATGTGAACAAAGGGATGAAATTCATGCATTTTGGCTTGTTTTACAAGATTCCAACTTCCAATAAATCCATGCCACATTAATTACCATAAATGAACTTACAATGCCATGTAGTGACTTTGATTAACTCACTCTCAATTTCCCTCCAAAACACATGCATGGATTTTGAGCGCAGTTAAAGAATCACAATTAAATAATATTAAACTTCATTACTTTTACACTATATGGTCAGTGACCATCAATACCTATTAAGCTTTAATAATGCCAAGTTTCATGGTTGATAACCATGGTTTCTAATAGCCACTTAATTTCCATGTAGACTATGGTCACTTACCACATAAAAAGAATAAATATAATTTCCTCAAGGTACATGACCAAAACCCAATAAACAAACAAAAATAACTTGCATTATGATTTAAGACCAATTACCATATCAAAGAAACAATGCATTTAGATTGTGGTCTAAGAACAATTAACAACAATGTAATGGCTCCTTTTTTTGTGACCAATAAAAACTCTTTGTTTACCAATGCCAAACAAGATGGTAAAAACAATTAAACATTTACCTTGTCGATGGTCTAAGACCCTTACTCGAGCAACAAAAAAACTTATGATTTTAATGCCTTATGGTCTATTACCAATTTTTCCATGCTATTAAGGAGAGTAAAAACATTTAAACAATATCCTTAAATAACTATTACCTTAAGAAGTGGTATTTGACAACGTTAACAAGTGTTAGAATAAACGATCACTTTGTAGGAAATTCTCACAATGATAAACAAGATTCCTTTATTTCAAACCTTTAAATTAGTGCAAAGTAATGTAAATAGTTTAGATACATTATCAAAAAATGAAACCATTAATTACAAAAAAATGATGGTGTCCATCCTTACAACTAGATACGGTGAAGTAAAAAAATTTAATCATCAAATAAGGCCAAAAACATTAGGTTGGTGAGTACAAATATATTTTTGTGTATACATCTACACACACGTATGTATACACTTCATTTATATAAACACACACACAAATATACATATATATTACATATATACATATATGTATATATGTATATATGTAATATGTGTGTGTGTGTGTACACACACACACACACACACACACACACACACATATATATCTATCTATATATATATATATATATATATATATATATATATATATATATATATATATATATAACATTATCTAGAAGTGATCAAATAACATTTGTTAGTTATTTAATAATCTACAATTAGTTTAAACAACACAACCAAATGTAAGTGCATTAAAGAATCATCCTCTTGATGATTTAACTTAATCGCTATCAAATATATATTCGAAAAAATAATCCATCATCACTATTAAAGGAAAAACAAGTGAACATACTTCATAAAATCTGAAAACTTCTATAATTTTAAATTAATTCAAAATCATAATTCTTGGTTATAACAGCCTCATAACAAAAAAACATGTTAAATAATCCATAGTATGGAAAAAAATTCCATTGTAGAGTCAACAAAATTATCAAATAATAATTAATATTTCAATAGTGAGATAATCAAATGATCATTTTTATCATTGAAACAGATAAGGAAAAGTTATTTTCATATCATCAAGATTCTCCCAAGTTGCGTTATCTTTAGAGTATTAGTCTCATTGCACATTTTATTTTTCAATATCTAAATTTATGAGATGTAACCCATGAGTTTCCAACACTCTAACTAGTTCCACCATGACAATTCCTGGGTCTTGAACCTATAAAGAGTTCAAATGTAGGACATGTGTTACACCTAAAACATACTTTTTAAGAAATGAAATATGAAAAACATCATGCATTCTAGACAATATGGGAGGTAATGCTAATTGGTATACCAATGGACTTATAAATTCTAAAATTTCAAAAGTTTGCACATATCTAGGCGATAGTTTAGAAGACTCACCAAAAGTGATTGACCTCTTTTTGGGTTTTACCCTCAAGAAAAATTTATCTTCTAACTCAAACTTCCTATCAACTCTTTTTAGATCTGCATAGTTCTTTTGCTTATCATTTTCTTCCTTCAACTGCATACGAATGAGATTTAATTTCTTTTCCAATTATTTCAACATTTCCAGTGCCTGGTACCTTTTTGTCCTCCTTGTTATCCTAGTTGAGAGCAATTATACACCTTCTCCCATACAATGCTTTTTTATTTTTAGCAAATAATGATAATTTTTATTATAGGAAAATTTAACCAATGGAAGATATTCTTCCCATTTATATTGTTGATCCATGCAATACATTTTGAGCATATCCTCCATAACTTGGTTAACTCTTTCTATTTGACCATCTGTTTCAGGATGGTAAGTTGAAATAAATTTTAGTTTTGTTCCCAAAGTTGAGTTTAAAGTTTTCCAAAATTGAGAGGTCATCCTAGCATCCCTATAAAAATAATCATTTCTATAACTTGATGCAATCTAAAAATTTCATGAAAAAATCGTTTATTAAGTAAGGGTGAATCATATATTAGATTACCCGGTATGAAGTGAGCTACTTTAGCTAGTTTGTCAACCAAAAAAAAAAATCATGTCATGGTTGTTTTTAGATAATGGTAATCCTGGCATGAATTCCATATGAATTACTTGTCACTTGTAATGCATAGCGTTGTGAGGATATAAGCAAGAAACATGATGCATGTTATCTTCCTTAACATGTTGACACTCAAGACAATGAGAAACGCTATTTGTCATCTCTTTATTCATTCCTTTATAGAATTTTTTTTTTTTTACGTCAGCCAACCAATTCGTCACTCTGGCATGCCCAAAGTAAGGAGCATCATGAAATTATTTCATGACTTTCATTCTTAAGTCATTTCCCAAAGGAACATAAACCCTATTTTTGTATCTCAATACTCCTTCATTATCAAATTTTAATCCTTTATATCTCTTGTCATTCAGATCTATTGCTAACACAACTTTCACATGCTAATAATATGGATCAATTTACATTTGTTTCTTTACTTCATCTTTAAATTGTGTTCTGATGGTTACAATAGCAGAAACATGCTTCCTATGATTTAGCAAATCAAACACTCAATTCTCTTTTCCTTTAATGTAACCTATGTTGAAATCATACTAAGACAAAAATTAATTCATCTATGATGTCTTGCATTCAAATTAGGCATGTAAAGATATATTTATGCCTCATATGGTATTTTTTCAATTCAAAAGGATTTCCTAACAGGTAATGCCTCCAAATTTATAAAGTGTGAACTATGGCAGTGAGTTCTAAATCATGGGGAGAATAGTTCTACTCATGAACCTTCAATTTTCATCTTTTGTAAGCAATCCTATGATCATTTTGTAGAAGTATCTCACCCAAACCTACACCAGAGGCATCAATTACCTTAATGAAGCTTTCATTAGGATCCAAAACTTCAAAGAAAGTTTTGTTCTAAGGTTTTATTTAAGAAGATTTAATGAATTTTCATACTTATTAGTCCACAAAAATTTTGTGTCATTTTGTGCAAATAAGTTATAGGACTAGCCACTCTAGACAAATATTTTACAAATTTTCTATAATAACCAACCAACCCCATGAATCTTCTTACTTCATGTACATTCTTATGTGTTAGCCATTAAGTTATGGATTTTATTATCAATGGGCCAAATTAAATCCCATCTTTATTAATTATGTTCCCAAGTTCTGCACTTAATTTTGATAAAAGTAAACTTTGAAATTTTCTAATATAATGTTATCTTTCTAAGCACATCCAACACTATTCTTGAGTGCTCATTGTTCTCTTCCAAGTTCTTAGAATAAATCAAAATATCTTCCAAAAAAACTAGAAAAAATTTATCTAGATATTCTTGAAAAGTATTGTTCATTAATTTCATGAATGCATCTGGTACATTAGTGAGTCCAAAAAGTAACATTATAAACTCATCATTCATGTATCTTTTTTTTGAACATTTTATTATGAATTTCTTCATAATTTATCCTTAGTTAATAATAACCTAATCATAAATTTATCTTTGAATAGATAGATGCATCTTGCATCTAATAAAAAAGGTCATAAGTCCTTGGTAAAGGATGTCTATTTTAACTATGGCCTTATTAAGCATGTGATAATTAATGCATAGTCTTAATGTGATATCCTTCTTCTTAACAAAGATGACATGCTACCCAAGGAGACAAACTAGTCTAATCATTATTTTAGAAAGAATTTTGTGAATTTCATCTTTTAACTCTACTAACTCAGTTTTGTCATTTTGTATGGTGCCTTAGAGATTGGTTCAATTCTAGGTTTGATATCAATGGTAAAATCAAACTCACATCTAGGAGGAAGTCTAGGTAATTCCTCAGAAATACATCCATGTATTCTTGGAATAATGGGTAGACTTCCAAGGAAGTCTTACATTCCTCACTAAAATTATATATCTTAATGGTATAAAGTCTACACCCTTGTTTTTAGCTTTCTTAAGTTGCATAGCTGAAATCTATCTAACTTCAAAATTCCTTTCATGCCATATATACTTCTTGTTTTTATTAAATCATCTAGGAATTTTATTTTATTTTTGAAAAATTCAATGGTTGCTTTATGTTTATACAACCAATTTACACCTATAATGATGTTTTTGAATCTAAAAGGAGCTATATATAGGTCTATTTATGTGGTGAAGTTAGGAAATTTCAAAACTACGTCAAATAGGTATTGGTCTACAGTTTGAACAACATTTTCCCCATATTTTACAAATCCACATATTTTTTATATAACCATCTTTCTTATTAATTTTTCATCCAATTTACTATAAATGAAATTCTTGATTACACCGGTGTCAAATAAAATAATTTTAAAAAGTCCATACAACTTACCCGACATTTCAAGGGGAGTATATTGTTTCTCAACTTTGCATTTAACCATTGCAACGTGAATATTCTACTACTAATTGTTCCTCTAATTCCTCCTGGGACATTTGTTAGCATAGTTCTCACCACCACATATGAAACATCCATAAAAAGGTCCTTTCTTTTCAAAGTTATTATCTTTTCCTACAACATTATTCTACCCATTTCTTTTTACATTTGCAGTATGTTTTGTTGTTGTTTTATTTTAACTATTCTTATTTTTGTTGCAAACCTTCTTCTACCATGTTTTTCTAGGTGCTAAAGGTGAAGGTGAACCAATTTTTTTCTTGAAATTTTCATCACTATGAGAATAAATTGTTTTTATCTTCTTCTCCTACCTAGTGGCTTTCTAAAATATATCTTCCATGGTAGAAGGACCATGTACATCTATTTCATCTCCAATGATGGGGTTCATCCCAATAATGAGTTTATGTATCCTTAATTTCTCGTATTTTTGATCTTTATGACACTTACTTTATCAATTTGGAGAATTTATCCCAATATTCATTCACAATAATTTTACCTTGAGTTAGGGTTTGGAACCTAGACATCTTCTTATCAAAGTATATCCAGGGTAACCAAAGTGTTGGTGGAAGTACATTTAAAACTATTCTCAAGTGATGTTGGTAGGGTCAACTCCCAACTCTGCGTTTTAGTTATCCCACCAAGAGGATGCCTCATATGAGATCTGAAAGACACCCCAAATAGCTTTTGTTTCCTCGTAGATGTCTTTTATTTGAAAATATTTTTCCATTTCACTTAGCCAATTCTCATCTCCATCTCCCAAGATTTCTCCATCAAACTTGGGTGAGCTTATTCATTTTATATCCCTTGAAATATTAGTTTCCAATAAATCTCTTTTATTTCATATATGATTCTCATCATTGATATTTCTAGCATTAGGATATCTTGCAATGGGATTTCCAACATTAAAGTTTCCAGCATTAGGTTGAAACGGGTTGGTGTCCATTATTAGAAAAATAATACATTGTTTATTCAATTGACTTGGTTACCATTCCTCTTCTATTGGTGACTATTCAACTTCCGTCGGTAACCATTCCTCTTCTCACCATTGTCAATTATATTGTTTGCATGTATATATTTGCTATTGTTATTTTCAATAAATCATTGAAGTTTGTTTTTCTCTATCTCTATAGAGCATTGGTATTAGAGATTCAATTATTTACTATGTGTGACTTTTGACCTGTAAAAAAAGTGTGAGAGACCTATTTGGAGTTGTTTTGGACATGTCATTTCTTCTTCTCAGTCTACGCAGAGCTTGGGATGTGTAAGAGTATTTTTCTTGTCCTTTTCTTACGTGAAAGCATGGACTTTGGTGTAGCAATCATATTTTCTTGAGAATCTTTGGACATATGGCTGATACTTGCGTGAAGTTTTAGAGTGACTTATATATCTTTTGGTTGGAGTTCGAGCACCTATGTAGGAGAAAATTCTTGCAGACCACGAAAGTGGAGTGACCAGCGATGACAAAATTGGCTACTTTGAACATGACAATATTTCATTTCTTTTAGATTTTTTTAATTTTATTTAGTAGCGAAAGTGAAAACCTTACTTGACTGCATGGAAGAAAGATCAATGATGAAGTGGAGCAACCAACTCTCTTCCTATGTGGAAGCTTGATCCAACATTGATAAAAATGTCTTCATTGGAATTTTATTGTTTTCAAAGACATTGTAAAGGGAGGAAAGGAGACCCATGTGGTGTTTTTGCTGCGCAACATAAGGAAAAGAAAGAAATTTGTAAACATGTGCATTATTTGCTGACATAATAGATCTGTTGTTACTAAACCTATGTGGGTAAGAAAGTAAGAATTTGTGATCCCTATTTTTGTTTGGATTCATGTATGCTCTGAAAATATTATTATCAGATTCCCAACTCTTTAAATTTCTAAATTTTTCTATATGAAATAGAAGTTTGAGAACCATTATCCTCTTTGAAGATCTATGGGAGATTGTAACTAGAACACTCACTCATCCCACTAACACAAATGAGGAAAAAAAGTACGAAAAGTCTAATACAAAATCCTTGATGTTGATCACTCTAAGCATATTTGATGAGGTACAACCACACATTTAGAATGTGAAAACATCAAAGAAGTATAGGGATACTTTTTCCATAATCTACGAAGCAAATAATTTGACAAAAATTCTTCATCTCCAGTCAAAGCTTCATACCATGAGTATGCAAGAAGGTGAGAAAGTGGAAGAATTCTCGCATTGAGTGGGGGAATTATGAGTAGATTTTAGTACACTTAGAGAATTTTTCAAAGATATGTTACTTGTCCCTCTCATATTGCAAGATCTTCCTTCCCAATTCTAGAAATTCATCACCACATTGACCATCACACAAAAGGAGGTGAGATTTGCTAAACTAGTGAACTTTCTGTAATAGGAAGAATCCATTTAGATAGTGTAAGAAGAGTTTGAGGATAAAGCGTTGATCTTGAGGTAGAAAAAGATTCAAAATCCTTGCAAAGCATAATAGGAGAAGTAGGCGCAGAAGAAACCACAGAAGAAAAAGTCTCATAAGTTGAATTGATGGTGTCACATTTGTACCATGAATATGTATGGTACTATGAATTGTTGGTACAATGGTCACACACAAAGCAATTCTAGAGAAGAGAGCACATCTAGCTAAGGTGATTCAAAGAAATAAAAGTAGCATCCTCATGAAAAGAAGCAAAATGGACATATTGTAGCCCATCCATATGATGAATTGGATGAAGATGTCCTAAAATCAGCACATTGTGGTGCTCATGAATATGATTTGGTTCTGGTCTCCCAAAGATCGTAACCATTAGCTAATGTTTGGTTTATTTATTTAGGTGCTAGTAATCATATGATAGGTGATAGAAATATTTTTATTCATTGACTGATCGACCCACTAGAGATTAGGTTTGAATTATAGAAAATAAGGAGTATGTAGTAGAAGGAATAGGCAATGTGACCATTCCTCTTGGGATGAGAAGATGTACTCTCACGAAGGTGCTCTATGTCCCTGGCTTGACCACAAATCTCTTATGTCTGTCTCTTAGTTGTTGAATCACAAGCTCAAGGTGGAGTTCCTAGTTCAGAATGGCATCAAATCATGTCGATATCTAAATAAGGATGCTAATTGTTAGAGCTTTTTGAAGGATCATTTATTTACATTAGATGCAATTTCATCCTCTACAATTGTGTTATCTACCTCCATGGTGGAATCCACTGCACTCTAGCATTATCGGTATGGACATCTTTCTATCAGCTCCCTCTATCGATCATTTTGAATTAGATTATATGAGGACTTCCTTCTCTCTCATTCATTAATTATTTATCCTAGTTTTCTAGCGAGAAAAACAACATCGGATCTAATAGAGTTAAGTACATTTCATGTCAAGAATCATCTCAAGGTCATGGATACCAATCTGTGTAGACCCTTTCCTACCTCATTTAAGGGGTTTCAGTACTTCCAGTTGTTCACTGATGATTATTCCCACAAGACTTGGGTGTTATTTCTCCGAAAGAAGAGAGAATCATTTGAACATTTCCATATCTTCTATAAGAGAGTTGTTCAATAGACCGGGAATCCGCTTCTTTCCTCTTCTTAGATCAAGGGGGTAATTCACATTGAATAAATTCTTGGCATTCTTAAAAGAACATGGAAACACATAACACTTGATCGTCCCATATACTCCCCAACAGAATGGAATTACATAATGTTATAATTAGATTGTCATGGAGATGGCTCATTATATGCTTTCCACTACAAAGTTAGAGAAAAAAATTTAGGTAGAATAAGTACAGACTTTTTATATCTTATGAAATAATAACACACAAATATCTTGAAGGAAAAGACACCGAAAGAGGTATGGAGTAATCATAAACCTTCTATTTATCATTTGAGAGTATTTGGATGTACTGCATATATGCATGTTTCAGATAAGAAGAGGAAGAAACTTGATCCAAAAACACACCAATGCATATTTTTTGGGTACAATACAACCTCAAAAGCATATCATCTCATGGATCCTGAGACAAATAAGATATATGAGAACAAAAATGTTGTTTGTGATGAGTCATCATTTGACTCATTTCCACAAAAGGAAGATTCAATACTAACCTCCTCTCATAGATTACTCACACATTTAGATGATGAGCATGAGGATTCTTCAAAGAAGAAGGATCAGCTTATAAGGAGATTTTTTCATTGATCTTGGGAAGTTGGAAAACAATTCTTCACATTAGCAAAGTAAGTGTCAACATCTAAAGTGGGTCCAAAACACCATGAGGGACTCCCACCTGAACTCTCTTCTAGACCCTTTATCAGGAGTTCATACAAGAAATGAGGTAAATATCACACTCATGAGTTCAGTGGTTGATAACACCAAACCTGCTTTCATTTCATGAGGCACTCAGTCATCCAGTGGAAGAAGGCCATGGATGTAGAATATGACTCCTTGATTTAAAATTAGACATGGGAACTTGTCGATTTTCCTATAGGAAATAAGTCCATTGGATGCAAGTGGATTTTCAAAAAAAAATATAGGAAAATGGATCTATCAAAAAGTACAAATCATTACTAGTTGCAAAGTTTTATGCTCAAAAAGAAGGAATTAACTATGATGAGACCTTTTCACCCACTGTGAAAATCAAAACCATCAGAGTATTTTGTGAACTGACAGCACAAAATGGATGAAAAATTCAGTAGATAGACATAAAAATTTCTTTCTTGAATGGTTATCTCAAAGAATAGTTATACATGACCCAACCATAAGGATTTGGTGATGAGTAACATCCTCAAAAGGCGTGTCATCTAATTAAGTATCTTTATGGACTTAAACAAACACCTAGGGCATGCTACATATAAAATAGATGATCACCTATTATAACATGGATTCACTCGTAGCCCCTCTGACTCAAATAGGTATATCAAAAATATAGGAAGAGATTTTGTCATCTTGGTTTTGTATGTAGATGATCTTATGATCACAGGGAGTTCTGACAATCTCATCGAAGATGTGAAGAATTATTTGAAGAAATCCTTTGACATGAAAGATTTGAGGCTACTTCATTATTGTCTTGGCTTGGAGATATGGTAGAAGAAGAATCATATTTTTATCTCCTAGATGAAATATGCCAAGACACTCTTGGAAAAGTATGAAATGTCAGATTATAAACCTATGTCCACTCCTATGGAAAAAGATTTACAACTTTCTAGATTCCAGGATTCACCTCAAGTAGATGGTACTCTATATAAAAAACGTGTTGGGAATCTCATTTAATTGACATATACCAGACAAGACTTATGGTTTGTTGTGATCTATATTTTTAGATTCATGTAGGAGCCAAAGAAATGTCACTAGATAGTAGTGAAGTATGTGTTGAGATATGTTTGAGGTACATTTGAATATGGATTGGAGTATCAAAATAATCACAATTATTCTTTCAAGGATATAAGAAATCGACTATGTTGGATCCATTGATGACGAAATCAACTTCAGGTTATATTTTTCATCTTGGGTCTAGACCTATCTCATGGATAAGTAAGAAGAAAATTGTTGTTGCTATCTCATCCACTTTGAGGTAGAGTATCCTGTCGCATGAGGAGATATGTACGAAGAGATTTGGTTACGTCACATTTTGTCGATATTGGCCTTCATAAAGAAAATTCTCCCATTATTCATTGCGACAATTAGGGTGTGTTGAAGATTGTGTAAAATCCCATTTTCCATGAGAGAAAAAAGCACATTAAGGTTAAATGTCACTACATTCGAGAACAAGTCTTAAACCATCACATCTAGCTCCAATACTACCCGATAGATGCTCGGATTACATATATACTCACCAAGTCTAATGGTAAGGTTAAATTTGAATTTTTGGGGTACATTTGTAAAATTAATGTATTGAGTGGGGAAATGTTAGAAAGCTAATACATTTTTATCCAACCAACTTAGTCAATTACCATTCCTCTTCTCACTACCATCAATTACATTATTTGTATGTATATATTTTCTATTGTTGTTTTCAATAAATCATCGAAGTCTATTTTTTATATCTCTATCCAACATACATCACTTTCTCATTCTTCCTCACCTATCACCTATTGTTCTAGGAAAAGTATCCAACTACAAGTATCCTAAAGTAAAACTAGAATCTCATCTAGTTTTTGGTTGTTATTGCTTTACCCACATTATTTTCTCTTGTTCTAACCATTGTGTTCTATTAGATAAGAATAAAATGTTTTGTTAGTGTTATGTACCCATTGATTCAAAGATTTAGTAACCTTTATCTCTGATACCAAAATGTAACACCCTTGTTATTAGTCATCCAAATTAAGGGATTGTTTTAAAAATAAAACCCTTCATCACAATTAATTCATTCAATGATTTATAGCTTGCAACAATTATAATCCAACATAATTTAAAGTTTACAATCCATATGATAAAAAATTATAACCTTGTGGATCTTGAAGGGTCAATTAGATTTACCCGATCCACCTTAACTTAACTCTAACCAAGTGATTATAATTTGTTTACTATTGATTAAAAAAATTTAACAGTCTTAAGAACTATGTGCATCTCATAATTGTAAACATGGAAATCAGTAAAACTATATACCATGTAGCATATGACATAGTAAGATAGGAAAATGGTGAACTGACAAAGTGTATTAACAAGTTACACTACTTTGGCCAAAAATTTTAACATTTCTTTGTAAGCTTAGTTTTGTGTTTACACACTAAACAATGAAATTTGTCTCTGTCACCACACAACCATCTCATCACACTTATATGGATGTATTTCCATTACTTAGGAAGTTAAGTATCAATTCTAAAGTTGCAAGGATCATGACTCAATATTTTAATTGAGAGGATCCTATTGGTCCCATATTAGGATCCCTATAATAAAGGTAATAATTACATAATGACTTGCATCGTTATATATCCTTTATTTTTCCCTTATACATATTAGTATGCCACAAATAAGACTCTACCAATGATAATTTCATTTCATGACATATTAACGATAAGTTATTCCATATCGTAATACATTATATGTTTCTTAACAGAGGTGTATAACAACTCATTGAGTTACCATCTTCATAAGTACATCGTATCATTCTATCGTAATATAAATATGTCAATCTATGAATATTTATTTAACCTCATTGATAATAATGTCAATCCATTAAAAAATTCTAAAAATAGTATATATGTTCATGTGTCGTCATTTATCATAATAGTTTAATATATTTAATGAGGTATGATTGTCTTATGCCATTGTGTTAGTTATAATGTTTCCATAATTTACTATGCTTATTAATGATGTAATTATTCTTCCATAATGATATTATAGAAACATAGATAATTTCATAACAAATATTCATAATCTTATACTTATATACCAATGTTTAAACTTAACACTTTGACACCTTTATATCTCGTAAATTGCTATAAAACATATTTGTTCATTCAAGATGAAATAATTAGAATATGTATATCATCATAGGATAATTTATTTCATTTTTATTCATACTCTATTGAATACATCATTATAACACTTCCATATTTCTCAAACATGATATTTAAATAGAAATTATTTATTAATTAATATTTATTAAAGATAATCCATGTTTCTAAAATAATACCAATATATATTCAAAATAGTAAAATAGACCAATTGCCTTCATTATTATTGTGAAATAGTACTTTGACATTATAAGTAAAAATTATTACAAACAATACAACAATCCAAAACATAGTATAATCAATCATCACATGACAAATCATGTGTATTTAATCCAATAAATCACTTTATAATGATTACTCCATCCTACACATTGTAGGAGAGAGAAAATTATATACATGGTTAGTTCTATGAACTGGCATGAATTATCCACTCATATTCATGTTTATTTAATTGTAAATAAAATAATATGATAAGGTTATCTTAAGTGATAACTAATAAGCTTCTTAATTCATCAAATAAGTTATATCTTAATGAACAAATAAAATAATATTACATAACAAATATATCTCAAACAATATAGGTTTCCAACAAACCATGATTACAAATAAAAGTAATAACATTTAAACTTTACTTAAAAGTAACTTATGATGTAATTAAAAATTTTCATAAGTTTATTTCAACAACATTCAAACCCAAAACTGTTAGAATGCTAATTAGAAATATATTAAAATCATGATCAGATAATATTTCATTTCTCCCAGATTTTTAGACAATATTTCAAAGATCGATCTATCAAGGAATACCTAGTCTGGTTAAACTCCCGGGTTTTCCTTTGGAACACTGGGACTTGGATATCTTTAAGGGAATAGGAAAATATATTGTCTCTAATTATTATTGACCTAGTTACCGTGCTAAAACTTGACTACTTTTTGCACGTTTCTATTTCAATGTGGTTCCATACTCGATCTCCCTAGAGCATAGATCTTAAATCTAAAATGGGAGTACATGTCTAAAAAAATCATTATGAGTTTTCACCTTTTATGTTCTTTTCTTATTATAGAGAGGGTCACAATACCTAAATGTGTCCAAAAGCCAAAGAAGAGGCTATCCTTAAGGCATGTCTTAAAAATAATAAAGGGAACTCTAGGGATGACTGAAAGGGTAAAGGAATCATAAATCAAGATGTAAGTGGACCCTCTAAGATATTTCCCACATGGATGCAAATTAACAAACCATATTTTGTTAAAGATAAAATATTAGAACAAATATTATGTTAATGGAGGAAGTTGCATTAGTCATCTCACATTAAAGGTAAAAAAATGTAGTTGTGCAAGAACTAGAAAAATTGGAGGAGATAATGAAAGTTGTTTCATTATAATTAGACATTATCATTGGATCCATTATTTTGGTCATCATGGATGCTATATTCTTTACACAAAGACCCAAGGAACAATCTGTTGGAAACTAGTAACAAGTTTAACTCATTAGATGTCCACATTGAGGATATCCCCATGGTCAAAGAGTACTTACAATGAATCTTGTAGACTAATAAAAGTGATGATATGTTGGAATCCTCACACCCACATGTTTCTTCTTCTCAAACTGATGACAACCTATCAAAGGAAGATGAATCCAAGAAATTTCCAGTAAGCACAAAGGAATGGGAGAACGAAGTTCTCAAAAGTTAGAGATCCTCTTTCTAACTTTAGTGGAATAAAATAAAAGTCCAAGACTATCCATGAAAAGGAAATATACTCCCATAACAAGAGGATATTCTAACAAGGAAGATGTGAGTGCCATAAAGACTCTCCAAGTAGACCATCAAAAAAATAAAGATGAGAAAGATCCTCTGAGAAAGTAAATAATGGAATGACGACAAAGACCATCGGTGGTAGGACAAACAAATGTATCTCATAAATTATTGTTATGTCCTAAAATATACAGGTTTAAATAACCCCAAGTAAACATATGATTATGGAAGATATTATGATTACCAAGAAACTATATATATTCAAGTTACAAAAAACTAAGATGAATTAGGCTAGGATGGAATATTTTAGTAAATTTTTTGGAAAGAGGATGGGTTCCACTATCAAGCTTCAGTTGGAGCTTCGGGAGGACTTATTTGTATGTGGAAGAAGAATTTTCTAAAGGGATACCCTCTATTTAATAGTCATCATTATATATTTATTTGTTTCACCATTATCGCCCAAAGTAAAAACATTATCCTCTCAATTGTCTATTCCCCAACTCTACCTCACATAAAAGGGTGATTTGGGAGGAAATGATAGGATTCAGAAAGATGTTTAATGAGACAAGATGGAGTATAGGGGGTGATTTTAATACTCCCTTGATACCCTCCGAAAAGGAAGGTGGTGTTAACTTGTTTACGGAGAGTATAGAAGACTTAGCTAACTTCATCATCTAGAATGGGCTATTGGATCTTGTGCTCAATGGATCTAAATATACCTAGACCAATAGACATAGTGGAGATGATTTGATTTAAATCAGACTAGATCATTCCATCGTAAATTATCAATGGATTCAGTAATAACAATACTCTCTTTCATCTATGGCTCATATATAGAGTCTGATCATAACCCAATCATCCTCAACTATGGTGATATGGGGAAAACTAAAGGTATACCCTTTATGTTTGAAAATGTGTGGAATATCCATCCGGATATGGAAACAAATATAGAATAATGGTGGAATATTGAAACTAGAGGAAACGACATGTTCCAAGTGATAGCTAAATTAAAGAATATCAAATCAAATATTAAAAATGGAACAAATATACTTTAGGAAATATATTCATACAAAAAAGTAAAATTTTTTAGGAACTCTTTGAATTGAAAGATATGATAAAGGAGGCTAGAATAGTGAAGAAAAGATAGGGAAAAATATTTTTAGTTGAATTTCACACTATCCTATGCAAGGAAGAAATTTACTGGAAGAAAAAGTCTAGAATAAATTGGCTTAAAGAGGGTGACTATAATACAAAATTCTTTCACATTTCAGCTACTATTAAAGAAAATAAGGGGAGGATTCAAGAAATAAGAAAACAAGATGGTGAAATGACAACTAAGGCTATGGATATTTCAAATACCATAATTTCCTAATTCAAAATTTGTTTGCCAAAGGTGGATATCCTCTTGGGAACTCAATCAATGAAACTCTTAATCCTTTATATTGTGTAATAAGCCATTAGGAAAATAGAGAACAACTTGCCATTCCACAAAAAAGAAGAAATCAAAGATATTATATCTTAAATGGAAGGGGATAAAACCACAATACTAGATGGATTCCCTGCATTTTTATTTCATATTTATTAGTATATTATGAAGAAAGAGGTTCTTGCAGTTTTCCAAGACTTCTTTTGATCTAACTTGCTCAAGGAAGTCAACCATACTTTTATATCCCTCATTCCAAAGAAACTATGATCTAAAGATTTGGAGGATTTAAAACCTATAAGTATTTTTAACAAAATGTACAAAATTATGTTGAAAATTATGGATTTCAGGATGAGGGGGTTGTATACAATTTTATTTCCCCAAATCAAGGTTTATTTATGCTTTGAGAAGATAAATTCTTGACAACATCATTTCCATCCATGAAATGATCCATTCAGTGGGGAAATCTAATAGAGAGGACATGATTGTTAAACTTGATATGAAAAAATCCTATGACTGTATATCATAAAATTTTGTGACTCTCCTTCTACATAAACTAGGTTTTCTTCCACCATTTATCAAAATGATCCAATCTTGCACCTCTTCCCCTAGCTTCTTAGTCATTATTAATGGTAAAATTAAAGGTTTCTTCAACTCGAAAGGGGTCTTAGGAAAGGGGACCCACTTACCCCTTTCCTTTACATCATTATAGTGGATTCCTTGAGAAGGATGTGTTCAAAATCTCAAAATGAAGGAAGGCTAGAAAGAGTGAATGTTGTTAGTGGGGTGGCTAACCAAAACCTTCAATAATTTGTTGATGATACAGATTATTATTGCAAGAATCTATTCAAGAGGATCACCTTTTTAAGAACATTAATAGAAAATATTAATAATTCTCATGTCATAAAGTGAAATTTTGAAAGATCTTTTGTTTCTTCATGAATGTTAAGGATGATCAACAAATCAGGTTGGCCAACATCATAGGGTGTAATATTAAATATCTTCTAGATGACTACTTACTGGATATGCCACTTTGTGGGATAAAATGGAAAAATGTGGATGTAATAGACTTATTAAGAGGTTCCAAAACTATTAGCTTCTTGGAAAGGTTCCTTGTTATCACAAGCTGAAAAACATAACTCCTTCAAATATCGGCTGAAGGGAGTTGTTGTCTACATAATTTTTATTTTCATCATTCCTTAGAAATTCAATATATCATGTTTCACCATTTTATTTACATTTTGAATGTGAAAAAACATATAAGGGTGTGGGTCAAAGAGGAATACCTTTTGTGATGGTTGGTTTGGAGGTTGTGTGCGTGTTCGACTTCTCGATCTAATGCTGACTATGAGAGATTCCTTTTGGCTAGGAGGAACTACCTAAAATAGAAAGCAAGAACACCAAAGAAGAGTTAAATAATATATGACATTGGAATGCCTAGCGTATGCTAGATCCATGAAGTGTGATACTTCCTAGAGGGATGTCAATCCACTTTTTTTTATAAAACAAATTATAAAGTAACTGAAATACATACATAAGCAAATCTAGTGCTAGTATTCTAGTTTGGGTACCTCAAATCACTATCATCTTCAGTCCAATTAAATACTAAAAACTATGTGGGTCAAGGTCTTCAGGTTAGGTTACAGGTTGTTCGGTTGGTCTCGGAGTCGAGACAGGTCCTAACAGGGTTGGGTAAGGTGTTTGGGTTATTTTGGTAGGTAGGTTGGTTGCTGGTTTACACAGTATTGGCGAGCATAGAGACCAACATTAGCTGAGCATGATTGACCATGGTTAGGAAGAATTGACGGTGGTTATGGGTAACCGACGTTGAGTACAGAGAGAGATGATAATACTCAATAATATTTGGTTATGGGGTTTGAGCCGAGGTCGAAAAGATGACAGAGGGTATGACGAGGTATATCGGATCTTAGGAACACTTGGAGATATGTAGAGGTCGGTATAGGTGGTTTTATGATGTGGGTGGAGGAATGGTTGAGTTTATAGAAAGAGGAATAGTGGGGAAAAGGGAATGCAAGTAGAAAATGACAACAGAGATGACAAAAACCTTTAAAATAGGACAAGGATGAAATAACATAGGTGATAAACATACTTATTGATGTTACAGGTCCAATGGCTAGGTGGTGGTGATGATTGATCGGTGTGATGGAGCTTGGTGCATAGTGGTATTTGCTAGAATGCTACCATGAGAACAATACCTCTAGATCTGTCTTGATGTTGGTTATGGCTGCTTGGATGTGTGAAATATCTCTGGTTCTTGCTTGTATGCAAATCTCCTTTTGCTCCCAAAATTTGAGAATGTGGCTAACCTCTCAAACAAGGTTACCAAAGTGAATAAATGGTAACCGATGATGGTTCTGGTTGACTGACATTGGTTTAGGGATGACTGCATCGGTTAAGCGAGATTCCCAGTTTACTAAAAATGACAGATCTTCCTTAATTTGGGTCAGTATGTCCATTTATTCACGGATCGAATGGACATTATGTTTTTATGAGCGGGAAGGTGGTTAGATGAACAATAGGAAATGATTTTTAGGGTTGAATTAAGTCTTATTCATTTATAGAAACATGTTATGAATAGGTCTATGGTAAGGTGTCTAAGTGAGGTATGCATCCATTTAATTAATGTAAATAAATTAAATTAATAAATGGGGTGAGGATGGGTATTAATTTAATTATAAATAATTAAATCAATATTAATTTGGGGTATAAGGGTCATGGTTAGGTGAATGTTTTTAAGTTGGTTATTCAAAAGAGGGCCAAGGGTAGTGTGACCCAATTGTGGTGTCTACATTTTCCCATTTTTGTCACGTGGCTTGTATTGGTAAGCGACACTAAAAAAATAGGAAATGGTTGTGTTGAGTTTAAGTGAGGGTGGTGTTTCCCCAAGCATGGGTGAAAGTAACCCCCTCAAACTAGGAACCGATGGGCTATAAGATGGAATAGGTGATTGGTTTGATAAAAGGAGGAGGTGGTAAAATTAAGTTCGGTGGGTGCATTGGGTAAAGGGTAAAGGTCAAATCGGGTAAACAGGTAAATGGGCCAGGTCAAAGGTAGTGGCGGTTGAATGCTTGCACACATTGGAAACTACGGCATGATACCATGTTGAAAAGAGTTCAAAATCTACATCATCTAATGTTGATAGGTATGTCTAAATAGGGTTGAAGTGATTACGCTATCCAAAGTATAGGATATGGTGCGGAAAAACAACGTAGGTTAGGTGCGGGAACATTTACATATGTTCTCGTATACCAAAGGTCAGTCAAGATATATAACATGACAATAGGAAAGGTAAGGTAGGCGGGCGAGCAACACGGGTAACAATGTCACAAGGTACATCGAGCACGGAGGGTCAAAGGTCACAAAAAGTGGTTCAGGTCAAGGTATATAGGGAACGACATGGGTAAGTCCAAGGTTTAGGTAAAATAACAACTCCTAAGACTCATCAAAGGAAATGTAGGGGTAGGATGGGTTTGTAGGTATGGTTCAATGGGTGTCCGGGATGATAAAAAGGTTCATTGGCACTAATGGTGGTAGGAAAAAGGAAGCTTAGAAAAACAAAATATTTAAAAGGGTGGACTAATGCCGGTTATAGGGTGACCGACATCGGTTGGCTAGGGAACAAAGAGGACCCACGTCGGTCAGGTTGGGGTGGGTTTATAAAAAAATTATATATTTTACGGAATCATTGTTGTGTTGTAACGTTGGAGAAAATGAGATCCATTTGAATTTTGGTGATTTTTTCGAGAGAGAAGGATAAGGCATTGTACCCGGCTAAGGTGGAGAGTATGAGTTGGTGAGAGGAGCTAGGGAGACGGTTCCATGAGCTCAGGGGGAGTGATTTGATTGGGTAGAGGTGAGGAGAGCATTTGGGGATGGTAGAGGTAGGATAGGGGTCAGGTGAACCACCAATGTAGTGGCCCAATGTGCCCCCATGGAGATGACATTACGACGAGGTAAGATTCTATCACATTCTACGTTTGTGAGGTCGATTGATTTGTAGAAATCAAAGTTATTGTAAAATGGGGTTTTTATTGTTTGGGGGGGAATTAAATTGAAATTTGGAATAAAATGGGTAAAATAGGAAGCGAGGAAGGTGTAGTTAGGTTAATGAGGGTTGGGGAGGGGTTGAAGGGGATTTAGAAAGAAATGGGTGGGTAGTTAGGGGGAAATGGGGAATTTTGAGAGAAATAGGGTAGGGTTTCATGGATTTTCACCGTGTGGACGGTGGACGTCAGTCAAGGGTTGGCCGATGTCAATGGGAGTTAGATGGCATCGGTCATGGATGGGGTGACCGATACTAGTTCCTGGGAGACCTTGGTCGGTCGATAATAACTGATGCCATTCATCATTTAGAGGAAATTGGGCCCAAAATGAAGGGTAGTGGGTGGGTGAGATAGGTCAAGAGATAGGAAGGTATAGTTTCCTGAAAATGTTTGGGTAAGGGGGATAAATAGGTATGGTCGAGGGGTGTGAAATTGAGATTGGGGGGAAAGGTAGTCGATTAGGGTTGGGGTGGGTAGATAGGTCATGAGATAGGAGAGGTCTTGGTCAAGGGTGGAGTTGAGTATGGTCGGGGTCTAATGATTTTATGGGTTTTGGACTCAAGAAAGGGACCATTGTAGATGTGAGATAAGCTACCCCTTTGCTATTAGTAGTACAGGGAGCGTAATGGTTGAGAAGTGGCACCATGTTGCAGATGTGGGCCTGATTGGGGTTAGACACTATCGACACATGGTTTGGGAACCGAGTTTTATGGTTACCCTCATTAATAGATACGATTCGGCGACCAACACATTTCTATTGCCGACATGTGATATGACTATCACCTTAGAGGATGTTCATAGGATTCTCCAACTACGATAGTAGGGAAACATGTCTATTTGATTTCCTCATAGGCATATTAGGATTTAATGTTGGCAGTGTTCGGTGAGGGGCTGGAAAATTCAAGGTTCCATAGCACCAAAGATGAGTTATTGAGATATGTATCAGGCCCATCCTGAGGAGATGAGGCTAGTAATTCTGATGATGGAGGTAGTGTGTTATTTTACACTACCAAATACGGAGGGTGGGAGGTTCCCATGGGCATTGATCGGGATTCTACATGATATGATGGAGGAAATGACCCACATGACCCATTTTTCATGGGCACTTACATTCTTGGTGCATCTTTATAGAGAGTTGTGGGCCTATGGGTGATTACGATGATTCATATTATGTTGTAGCTTCTTCATTATTGGGCATATGAGAACATCATGTGTGTACATCTAGTGGGCATGTGCCGACTTGATGCATTTGAGGCGAGCATGGTTCATGTGGGCTATAGGCTGATGGGTAATCCATTGTTGGAGAGCAACGAGATGTCAAGGCTACACATGATGTATCATATTACATGCATGTATTAGAGGGGTTTTCTGGTGTGGACATCATTTAGAGGCCTTATGTGGGATTTGTATCATATAAGTAGATGGAAGATGAGTTGGAGGAGTTGTAGTTACTCTGATAGATAGAGGGGCACCATGTAGGAGAGCACGAGATGATACCCATTGACAAGGTCGATGGTAGTTTGGGTTGGCGCAAGATGTACCTCCATTATTCCCACTTTGTATAGAAGGGATGATGTGGAGAGGCCTATGCCTCTACCACGAGATGAAAATTCCTACAAGGTAGAAGGAGTAGGTGGTAGACCAACAAATTAATGATGTCATAATTACTGATATGAGTACGCAGAACAATGGTGGGTAGCACACCTACAAGAAGTACCACCAAGGTTGGGCAATCGAGACTTGGCCACAATCACAATTCGGAGAGATGACCTATAGGGGTAGATGGTGACTCGGTTACATAGTTGGGGATAGTTTAGGGACATTTGACGGGGTCAAAGGTATAGGTTGCCACGTTTTAGGCATAGGTAACATCCCTACAAGACTAGGTAGAACATGAATAGGTACCTACATAGGGCGAAGATGGATATGGGGTATAGGTGGCCACCCTACATGTGCAAGTTACAAGTTTGCAGGGCCATTTGGCCACTATACTATACGAGCACGATTGTGGTCCATCAAGCCTAGGTATAGGCATAGGCACCTACATAGGCTTAGGGACAGGGTCCAATTTTACTGAGATAGGGAGGGACATGGTCCCTCGGTATAGGTATAGGGTTAGATGTCAATGGCATGACCACAAACAATACCCATGGCCAGGTTTAGGGATGCCCTAGGAGAGGTGAGGTATTATCAGGATCATTTGATGGATGCACGATAGATGAACCTTCTAATGCAAAGTATAGAGCATAGCAGGCCTCGAGTGAGAGGACCAGTCGCACACCCATAGTGTGTAGAGAACAGGAGGTTGTGAAGCCCCGAGATAGGGTCGGGTGAGGCAACCAATTCACGGAGGCCACTCCGGGTGAGGTACTAGTAGAGGTCAAGCCACAACCCATGGTGGGTGGTGAGATGTTAGCGGGATGTTTCCCACAAGCAGAGGAAGAGGAGGAGACATGTGATATAAGTATGGAGGATATACAAAGTGGGGGATGTTTGATAGTTACACAGTACCACTATTTTTGTGTATTTTGGCATATACCGGCCTATGTGCCAAAGATAGCGAGGATGTACATGAGAGTTTTTGAGATTTTGTATTTATTTTTATATGTGTACATATGTATGTATACACAGACTTTCTAATTTATAGATGATGATATTTATAGTATGGATGATGTACTTATTTTTAATTTCCATTATTATGTGTGTACATGATGGAAACTAGGTGAATTAGGCATGATTGAGTCAAGGTCATGTAGGCATGGCAGAGTGAGGTCAATAGGCATGATGGAGTCAGGTTGGTTTAGGCATGATTGAGTTAGGTTGATCTAGGCATGGTGGAGTTAGGTGGGTTTAGGCATGATTGAGTTAGGTTGAGTTAGGCATGGTTGAGTCGAGGTCATGTAGGCATGGTTGAGTTAGGTTGATTTAGGCATGGTGGAGCTAGGTTGGTTTAGGCATGATTGAGTTAGGTTAATTTAGGAATTGTGGAGTCGAGTTAGTTTAAGTGTGATTGAGTTAGGTTGATTTAGGAATGGTGGAGTTAGGTTAGTTTAGGCATGATTGAGTTAGGTTGATTTAGGCATGGTGGAGTCAGGTTGGTTTAGGCATGATTGACTCTTGTATTTAGTTTTGATTCAATGTCCAAGTTATTGGTAACATGGGAGGAAAATGGTGATGTATATGCATGTTATGGTTTAAATTTCCAATCATGTGCTATAGTGGAAATGTGAAAAGGATAAATACATGATTTGATGATGTGGCAAAAATGTGTATTAATTGATGCTTGTTTAGTTTAATTTCTAGTTATTGATATAAAATGGAAATGAACTAAGGTAGAATGTGAATAGAAAATTGAAAGGGGAATTGGTTAGGGTAAAGTGTAGCCGAGCTAACCTCTAAGGGCCCTATGCCCTCAAAGTGCTGCCTACATATCCCTAGTGAAAAGGGGCCTCGGGCCGATGTAGTTCTCCCATAAGCTAGAGAAGAATATGATGAAGTATAGGAATGGGTTGGTAGGTGTTAGGCATGACTAGGTGTAGGTCATAAGCATGGCTACATTTTAGGTCATAGGCATGGTTGAGTTGTAGGTTATAGGCATGGTTAAGTGTAGGTCATAGACATGGTTGAGTCATTTTAAAATGTAGGTTTCAAAGATCTAGTGTTGTGTAAGATAATCAATAAGTAATGAGGAAGGTGAATGGGAAGAGGTGGAAAAAGAGTTTCTTAATTGATAAGATCCCTAATGAGTCGACCATACCCCAGATGGACTTATGAATGTAAGACCCTAAAGGCCTTGCATAATGGACTATTCTAAGGGTGAAGAAAGTCACATGATCATGAAATGTCACGGTTGTGGAAAGTCCCTTGAGTAAAAAGGAAATTAGGATGAAAAGGAAATGAGGTGAGAGTGGGTGGTTTAGAGTAACTTATTGTACGACAACATGTTTTTCTTAGTAAGAAACCCGGATAAACAATAGACAATTTCATGACGAAAATTTCATCATTTTCTTCATTTTTTGTAATAGACTGATCAATGTGGGAATTCTATATGGGATAATTTTATTATCTCCTTGAGGTCTTCACGAATCTAATCAATGCGGGAAGCTTCTAGATATGTTTATACACACACACATGCAATGGATTTATATAGTTGTCCTTCAAGGAACAGTACTATTTATAGCGATGAAACAGAGTGAAGAGATGTCCCTTTTTGAGGGATTCATGTTTTGCTGGAAGTTTGACTCAAGGATTTGAATCCCTTTTTTGTTTTTGGATGTTTAAGTCATGGACAAGACTATAGAGGAAGAGTAGGCTCTTGTTCAGAAGACAAAACCATAGTACACAAGGGTTAACTATGAAAGGGGTGGTTTCGAGTGATGAATGATGTGGGATTCCATCTTGAAGAAGATGAAAAGTATCCATGAGAATCATGCTATGAGTATAGCCATGGTAATCATATTTAAGATAAGGTTGAAAGGTGATGGGTAATCACATGATTCTTTTTCAGTCATGGATCCCGAAAACGGGAAATATGGATGGTGAATAGTTCTAAGGGATGAGTGATCAACTGACATAAGTGATATAGGACTTGATGTCAATAATAAAATGACCAAAGATGCAAGGTGTTGAGAGGCTTAGGTTCAGGTTTACCTTCGAGTGAAGACAAACAATAAGCACCTAATCCATAGATCCAAGCTAATTAGGAGCAAATTTTCCCTGCTTACTTTTCTCCTCTTTGGTTACATGTTGATTTTCTTTCGGATGATGTCGCTAACCTGAAATTTTTATTCATAAACACATTTTTGTAGGCACGTTTGATATGTTTTTGGTAGATTTGGAGATGGTCAAGAGCATTAAGATGACACTCATCTAATAACTCAAGTTGTGCCAAACGGTCCTGGCAAAATTCATCGTCATTAAGCATGTCTTATAGGGAGATACAGAGAGATGGAATCTAGAATTTTAGAGGCAAGACAATCTCGGTACCATAGACCGAGAGAGAAAGGTGTGGTTGCAGTAAAAGTGTAAATACTAGTGTGATAAGCCCACAAGGCAAAAGGAATGTGCGTTAGCCAATCCTTCCTAGTATCATTGACTACTTTCATCGAATTTTATTCAAGGCTTTATTGGTCAATTCGATTGGCCATTGTTTTGTGGATAATAAGGTAATGAGAAACTAAGTTGGATGCCAAAACATTGCATAGCTTATGTAGGGTTTTGTTTCGAATTGCTTTCCATTATCGGTGATGAGGCGGTGAGGGACACAAAAGCAACAAATTATGTGATGGTTGATGAATTTACATATTTTCTCAAATTTTGTAGAAATGATGGGGATGGATTCTACCCATTTAGTATAATATTCATTAGCGGTTATAATCCATTGGTGGCATTGTGAAGAATGGTGATTAATCTCACCGAGTAGATCCAAGCCGCATTGAGAGAAAGGCCAAAGCTCTCATGCAACCCGTAAGGCATGACTAGGTTTGTGATGGAGATTAGCATGCTGCTAGCATTTTACACAATGTTTGACATAATCACAATAGTCATGGTTTAGGGTTGGCACAATAATAGCCTGTGAAGAATGTGTTTTGTGACAACTAAACCACTAAAGTGGCCTCCACAATATCTATCATGAACTTCCTTGATGGTGTAGGTAATCTTAGAACTTGTAAGGCATCATAAGAGAATACCATCGAATCTTGCTTATAAAGGAGACCACCCGTGATGACATAACAAGAGACACTTTTAAGAAAGGCAAGTTTTCCATTACGAGTGAGATCGGTGGGTAGAATGGAAAGGGAAATATAGTCTAAAAATTTCTTTTACCAAAGGACACATGGGTTAGGTTTAACGGTTCCGACAGAGTAGACCTCACGAGGTAAATAAAAGGATGATTGCAGCCTTTGTATTGTGAAAAAAATTAGAATCGGTAGGAAAAGTGGGTATCTATGAAGCCAAATAGGCCATTATATCCACAAACTTATTGGTTGAATGTGGGGTGGTTTTAAGTTCAGTAACTATCAAAGGTAGTCAAAAGTATGTCTACATGATGTTTATACTTTTGAAGTATCTCATTATGAAATTGGTATATACCATTGACTTGGTTTACGACCGACTTAGGAATCACCAAATATATTGATTGATTTAACATCTAAGGAATAAGTAGCTGGAGACCCAATACAAGTGCTTCGTATTCGGTAATATTGTTTGTATAATAAAAATCGAGTTTAAAAGACAAAGGCATAGGTTCACCATTAAGAGTGATGAGGATAACACCAGCCCCACCTCCATGCTGACACTTGGAGCCATTGAAGAAGAGTGTCATTTGGTAAGTAGGTTCATCTAAGGAGAGGGTAGCTATGGATTCATCGGGAAATTGAAGTTAGAGGTTTGATTCCCGAAAATAGGTGTGTCTTCTAGTTGGTCAGTGATAGGTTGGCCCTTGATGGACTTTTGATTAATAAATTCAATATCGAGGTCAGAAAGAAGCATAAGCTAACATGTGGCACATTGATGTTGATACGGTTTGGCATACTTATAGTGTAAGGGGCTACTATTAGTAATAAATAAGGTTTTGTGGTTGATTAAATAATGGTGGAGTTTAGTGGTGACAAAAACTAAGGCTAAGTGGATTTTTTTGGCATAAGTGTATCTATTTTTGTAGTCCATAAGGGTATGGCTTATGTAATAAACTACTTGCTCTCGTGTTTCTTGTCGCGATGAGTGAGCATGACACCTAAAGAATGGTCAGTGGTGGAAATGTATAGGTAAAAGGGGTGGTCATCCTTAGGAGGAATGAGCACTGGTGGTTGAAGAAGGTATTATTTTAAGGATTCAAAGGATTTATGGCATTCATCATCCCATTTGAATGAAACATCCTTCTTGAGAAGATGATGAAATGGTTGACAATGGTTGGAAAGTTATGAGATAAAATAATGAATGGATTGCAACTTACCTTGTAGGCTTTGAAGTTGATGGAGATTAGTAGGCAAAGGAATTTCTAGAATAGCCTTTACTTTAGCACGATCAAATTCAATGCCACACAAAGAAACGATTAAACCAAGGAGTTTTCCTAAAATTACCGCAAAGATGCACTTATTTGGTTGAAGATGAACACAATACTTGATGAGTCGGTCAAAGATGACCATAAGGATGGTCAGGTGTTTGGTTTGATGTTTGGATTTAGCAAGAATATCATCTACGTAGTCTTCCAAGATGTGATGCATGATATCATGCAAGATGTAAGTCATGGCTCGCTGATATGTAGCGTCGGCATTTTTAAGGCCAAAAGGAATTACTCGATAATGTAGGTCCCCTAAGGGGTGATGAAGGAAGTCTTGTGTTAATCTTCTCTGGAGCAAGTAATATTTGATTATAAACCAAGAAACCATCCATGAGTGATAGCATTTCATGGCTGGTGGTGAGATCAACTAGTTGGTTGATACCTGGTAGGGAAAAATCATCTTTGGGATAAGCTAGGTTGAAGTCACAGAAGTTTGTACAAATGCGGAGTCCCCCTATTTCTTTGGTAACATGAACAATGTTAAAAATCCATTGGGGATAATCAATGGATAGGATGAAGGAAACTGAGAGAAGGAGCTGAATCTCTTCTTTGACCAGAAGAGAAATGTGAGGATGCATTTTCTCGTAGCTTTTGTTTGATAGGTTTGGAATCATGAACGCTTACGATATTATGGAACATGATTTTGGGTCAATATCGGGCATATCAGCATAGGACCAAGAAAAATAGTTGCTATGGTCTCGAAGGAAAGAGGTAAAATCTTCTTGTTTAGTAGTATCTAAAGATTGGCCTATCTTTAGAATGTACGGGTTATCCTAATTGTTGATGTTGATTTCAATGGTCGATTCGTTCAACATAGTTTGTGTCTCGAAGGTAACAACTAGTGAAATATAAGAATCTTCGCACCAAGGTAAGTGAGGATGAACTCATCATCCTGACATTGAACAACATTAATAGAAGGTGTATCATCATCGATCATGTCATGGTACAGGAATGGGAGAGAAGAGGGATCCTTTGCATCATGTTGATAGGTTAGAGGTCCTAAAAAATTGTGTTTATGAATTTTTTTAGGAGGAATACATTCAGGATTTATAGACTCTGTGGGTGAAGATGGTGATGTCAATTAATGGGGTGGAGATGGTTTATCTTCCTCAATGAGGTCGACGCGAGCCTTCTTGGGAGGTGAAGCATCAAATCTAAAGCCACTACGGTCATTGTGTTTACAAGTGGTATGGGAGATGATAATATGGGGACCCTATTTGTAAAAATCGAGCCAAATCCTTTCCATGCACAATGGTGAAGGAAAGTGTGAGCGATGCAAAGCTTAGTAAGGGAGTGTAAATCAAATGAAAATCGTCATGTTTTGGATGGAGGTTCGATTTTGTAAGTGGCAATATCAAGTCCCCATATGTTAGATTAATGCGAAGGTGGGGAGGACCATAAGGAAAACCTCTCCTACGTGGTAGTCATAACTAGGGTGCTAACACAAGTTCCCATACTCTTGTAGAGTCGAACATGTCGATATTATATAGTCAAGACTCCCCAGTGAGGCGTTTAAAAAACCTTTTAAGGGATCAGATTCGATATGTGGGTAGTGGGGATAGATGACTCACAAGATGACTAGGAAGCAGTGAGTCACCGTGTAGAGACCTGCAGCTGGCGTAGGAATAACAGGGTTAGATGTGGGAGAGGTGATGGTAGACTAAGTGGAAGGGCTTGTGGGTGAAGGTGAAGTGGGAGTAGTGATAGATGCCTTGACCGGTACAAGCACATCATTGGGCCAATACAACATGTTACATGTCTTAAAAGGTGATGGGTCGACCATCGGGATGGCGTAGTTATGTCCTTTGTGTTCAAATTTGACTCAACGATGTAAAGTCAAACAAACACAACCCATGGCGGGGATCTAAGGTTGGGCAAGAAATGATTATATTGAACTCCCCTTCTAGGACATAGAATAGTTCTAGGGAAGTGAGGGGACCCATGCGGACATTGAGAATGACGGTACCAATGGTAGAGGTCATGGCATCATTGAAGGAGCGCACCATAACTGGGTACCATGCATGTAATTAGCAGGTATGTGCATTTGGTCAGACGCATGGGAGGAGATGATGTTAATACTAGCGCCACCAAAGATCATAATGCGTTGTATGCATATATTATTGATAAACACGAAGATGAAAAGAGTGGGATCGGGTCATCGACTAGAAGAGGGTGATCTCTTCATCTGAAAAGCTAAGGGCAGCTAGTTGGTGAGTAGGTGGAGGTGTAGAGGAAGGTAACGTCTTAGTGAGAGAGGATGCGTGATGAGGTTTGATGATGGAGGCTACGGGCGTGGGGTCATTTGGTAAAACCTCAATAGATTGAACGACTTCCATGAGGGCTTAACGATGTGACTCAGAGGTTTAGAAAAGGTCATATAAAGACATTTTGAGGGAGGATTGGTGAAATTGTTTTAGCATTGTTTGGTGTGTGACCCCATCAAAAATAGGATATGTGGGACCTCAAATGGTGACTTTGGGTGTGGGTGTAGATGGTATGTTGGGTACAGGGTTGGTTGATGGGCTAGTTACTTTTTATTTTCCTTTTTCTTTCTAAGTGTGGGTAGCAGCATGAACCATGTTAATCTAAGGGGAGGTGGATGGAGAGGGTTTGTCATGAAAGGTATAATGGCATGAGGGGAAAAATCCTAGTGGTGGATAAGAGCCTTGTGAAATGACTAGGGTGCATTGACATTTGGGTGGTGGTTTGGATAATTACCTAATACGTACCATGTTGATCTCAAATTTTGAGGGTGGATAAAAGGTTGTGAGGTGGAGATACTGGTCATTAAGTAGGTAGTGGAAAAATATTTGGGGATATTGGTGAAGGAAGAATGTGGTCCTCATCAAGAAGATTGTCATCATCAAAATTTTCTTTGGGAGGACATAATTGGACAAGAGTGGTTTTTAAATCCTTACAGTTCTCTACATCGTGTCCTAGCACACAATGGTAGGCATAAATTTTAGTTTTTTCAAACCCTTTTGGTTTGGGTTTGAGTGGGTTGTAAGGTCTAAGAGGTGGTAATGTGATGACAGAGGTTTTGAGGAGATTGGTTAAAATTTTGGCGTAGGACCCCACTAACAGATCACAATGGGAGGTGAGTGTGGGTTTGGGTACAGGTGTGACTGATTGTGAAGGAAGAGGCTTTACAGGAGGGGGAATGGGTTGGTCCACTAGTTTGGTATGTGGAGTGGTATTAGGTCTTGTGGGCATCTATTTGGGTAAAGGTGTGGTAGAAGAGCTGGTGATGGAAGGTTTGGTTGGTTTGACTACCTTATTGGAGGGTAGCGGATTCTTAGCTTTGGGTTGCACCTTCTTAGGTAAAGGTGACATGAGGGTATGGGATGTAGAAGGAAAATTAGATGGTGGAAGGGGGTGAGTTACCCATGGGGATAATCATGGTGCAAGTGGCCATTGGAAGAGATTGCATGGAAGGTTTAAGCGAGAAGAGAGGAGAGTTTCATGGGTAGTGAAGAAGTTATGGAAGGTAGTGGTGATATGGGTGGTAAGAAGGTCACAGGGAATGGTGGGGGTTATGTGGGTTTCTTGGGTATATTAGAGGGTCATGATGAGGAGGTTGGATACTACATTCTTGGTTTAGGCATGTGGAAGAAGGTTACTTTTCCAGTGACAAGGGGTGAGATCCTAGGATGGATGAAAGTGGTGAAGATGAAAATGGTGTGGTAGGTGAGATTGGTGTATGAGGTCTAGCAGATGGGTCTTCCTTTTAGGCATAGGAATGAGTTTAGTGTTGGTTTGGGAAGATGTGGCTAAATCTAACTTGATGGGTGGATGATTAAGGTTCGATGTTGGCATGACCCCTAAGGCATGATGGGTTCGAGTAAGGAGATGATATAGGCATGGGTAGGTGTTTGGGTATATGTGTGTGTTGGGTTGTGGAAATGACATGGAAGGTGTTCCAATAGTCATGGTTGTGTTTGGTTTGGTCACTTGAAACACTTTTGGATAGATTTTGGAGGTTTTAGTGAGTGACAACTACATTTGGGTTGAAGTAGGAAGTAGAAGATGTACCCAGAGAAAGGATATATCAACATAATCCAGACAATCTACCAAGCATGAAAATGGTACTAATGTAAGTGGGGACGATGTGAATCGAGTAGAAATCCCCATAAAATATGTTTGAAAGAAAAGGAAATGGTTAGCTTCGGACTCTATGGGTAAGAGATCCAAAAGCAAGTCAGCAGGATCTTGAAAGGCCGATGAAGAATAGTCACCTAAAGGTAATGGTGTTTCTACATGATCCTCCATAGATAAAGGAGATGATAGAAATGACGAGGTAGAATCTCCTTGTGAATTCATAGGGTGTGGACATGTCTCCCTATGGGTAGGAGTGGTGCTACTGACGACTTCTCAGTAATTTGAGAGGAAAGAGGTAGAGTGCTAATTATGTACTCTTTCACAGGTGAAGAAGACAATGGAGGGGGTTCCTCTATGGGTGGAGTAAATGAAATAGGTTCCTGTGTAGATAGGGGAGTTCAAGTTAGGATTTCATCTATGGAAGGAACAAAGGGAAATTGGGAAGCAACTAGTATGTCATCAAAAATAGTGTGGACCTCACAAACATCGCTATCATTGGTTGAAGTGTCACCAGTTTGGTTGGAAGATGGTGCATGATTAGGGAATGGTTTTTTGAAGATATGCAGGTTTTGGTTGGCTGGTACATTTGGGTTATCCAAGACTAGATATTTATCATCTAACATTTCTTGTACGATATTCTTGAAGGTGATGTAGTTACCGTCCACTATGACTTTTAACACGATCATTGTTGGAAAAGTCATGTGAGGATGCATTTTCTGTAGCTTTTGTTTGATAGGTTTGGAATCATGAATGGTTACGATATTATGGAACATGATTTTTGGGTCAATACTTTATATCAGCATAGGACAAGGAAAAATAGTTGCTATGGTCTCAAAGGAAAGAGGTAAAAGCTTCTTGTTTAGTAGTATCTAAAGATTGGCCTATCTTTAGAATGTACGAGTTGTCCTAATTGTTAATGTCGATTTCAATGGTCGATTCATTCAACATAGTTTGTGTCTTAGAAGGTAACAACTAGTGAAATATAAGAATCTTCTCGCACCAAGGTAAGTGAGGATGAACTCATCATCCTGACATTGAACAACATTAATAGAAGGTGTATCGTCATCGATCATGTCATGGTACAGAATGGGAGAGAAGAGGGATCCTTTGCATCGTGTTGATAGGTTAGAGGTCCTAAAAAATTGTGTTTATGAATTTTTGTAGGAGGAATACATTCAGATTTATGGACTCGTGGGTGAAGATGGTGATGTCGGTTAATGGGATGGAGATGGTTTATCTTCCTCAATGAGGTAAACGCGAGCCTTCTTGGGAGGTGAAGCATCAAATCTAAAGCCACTACGGTCATTGTGTTTACAAGTAGTACGGGAGATGATAATATGGGGACCCTATTTGTAAAACCTGAAGCCAAATCCTTTCCATGCACAACGGTGAAGGAAAGTGTGAGCGACGCAAAGCGAGCTTAGTAAGGGAGTGTAAATTGAATGAAAATGGTCATGTTTTGGATGGAGGTTCGATTTTATAAGTGGCAATATCAAGTCCCCCATATGTTAGATTAATGCGAAGGTGGGGAGGACCATAAGGAAAACCCTCTCCTACGTGGTAGTCATAACTAGGGTGTCTTGACACAAGTTCCCATACTCTTGTAGATTCAGAACGTGTCGATATTATATAGTCGAAGACTCCCCAGTGAGGCATTGAAAAAAACCTTATAAGGGATCAGTAGTCAATATGTGGGTAGTGGGGATAGATGACTCACTAGATGATTAGGAAGCAGGTGAGTCACCGTAGAGGTCAGCTCATGGCGTAGGAATAACAGGGTTAGATGTGGGAGAGGCGATGGTAGACTTAGTGGATGGGCTTGTGGGTGAAGGTGAAGTGGGGGTAGTGATAGATGCCTTGACTGGTACAAGCACATCATTGGGCCAGTACAACATGTTACATGTCTTAAAAGGTGATGGGTCAACCGGGATGGTGTAGTTATGTCCTTTGTGTTCAAATTTGAGGCAACAATGTAAAGTCAAACAAACACAACCCATGGCGGGGATCTAAGGTTGGCCAAGAAACATATTATATTGGAACTCCCCTTCTAGGACATAGAATAGTTCTTGGGAAGGTAGGGGACCCATGCGGACATTGAGAATGACGGTACCAATGGTAGAGGTCATGGTATCATTGAAGGAGTGTAGCATAACTGGGTACCATGCATGTAATTAGCAGGTATGCACATTTGGTTGTATGCATGGGAGGAGATGATGTTAATACTAGCGCCACCAAATGATCATAATGCGTTGTATGCATATATTATTGATAAATACGAAGATGAAAAGAGTGGGATCGGGGTCATCAAACTAGAAGAGGGTGATCTCTTCATTTGGAAAGCCGAGGAAGCTAGTTGGTGAGTAGGTGGAGGTGTAGAGGAAGGTAACGACTTAGTGAGAGAGGATACGTGATGAGGTTTGATGATGGAGGCTACGGGCGTGGGGTCATTTGGTAAAACCTCAATATATTGAAGGACTTCCATGAGGGCTTAACGATGTGACTCGAGAGGTTTAGAAAAGGTCATATAAAGACATTTTGAGGAGGATTGGTGAAATTGTTTTAGCATTGTTCGGTGTGTGACCCCATCAAAAATAGGATATCTGGGACCTCGAATGGTGACTTTGAGTGTGGGTGTAGATGGTATGTTGGGTACAGGGTTGGTTGATGGGCTAGTTACTTTTTATTTTCCTATTTCTTTCTAAGCGTGGGTAGCAACATGAACCATGTTAATCTAAGGGGAGGTGGATGGAGAGGGTGTGTCATGAAAGGTATAATGGCATGAGGGGAAAAATCCTAGTGGTGGATAAGAGCCTTGTGAAATGAGTAGGGTGCATTGACATTTGGGTGGTGGTTTGGATAATTCCCTAATACGGACCATGTTGATCTCAAATTTTGGGGGTGGATAAAAAGGTTGTGAGGTGGAGATACTAGTCATTAAGTAGGTAGTCGAAAAATATTTGGGGATATTGGTGAAGGAAGAATGGGGTCCTCATCAAGAAGATCGTCATCATCAAAATTTTCTTTGGGAGGACATAATTGGACAAGAGTGGTTTTTAAATCCTTACAGTTCTCTACATCGTGTCCTAGCACAATAATAGTAGGCATAAATTGTAATTTTGTCAAACCCTTTTGGTTTGGGTTTGAGTGGGTTGTAAGGTCTAAGAGGTGGTAATGTGATGACATAGGTTTTGAGGAGAGTGGTTAAAATTTTGGTGTAGGACCCCACTAATGGATCACAATGGGAGGTGAGTGTGGGTTTGGGTACATGTGTGATTGATTGTGAAGGAAGAGGCTTTACAGGAGGGGAATGGGTTGGTCCAATAGTTTGGTATGTGGAGTGGTCTTAGGTCTTGTGGGCATCTATTTGGGTAAAGGTGTGGTAGAAGAGCTGGTGATGGAAGGTTTGGTTGGTTTGACTACCTTATTGAGGGTAGCGGATTATTAGCTTTAGTTGCACCTTCTTAGCTAAATGTGACATGAGGATATGGGATTTAGAAGGAAAATTAGATGGTGGAAGGGGGTGAGTTACCCATGGGGATAATCATGGTGCAAGTAGTGGCCATTGGAAGAGATCGCATGGAAGGTTTAAGCGAGAAGAGAGGACAGCTTCATGGGTAGTGAATAAGTTATGGAAGGTAGTGATGATATGGGTGGTAAGAAGGTCACAGGGAATGGTGGGGTTGTGTGGATTTCTTGGGTATATTAGAGGGTCATGATGAGGAGGTTGATACTGCATTCTTGGTTTACAGCCGTGGAAGAAGGTTACTTTTCCAGGGACAAGGGGTGAGATCCTAGGATGGATGAAAGGGGTGAAGATGAAAATGGTGTGGTAGGTGAGATTGGTGTATGAGGTCTAGCAGGTTGGGTCTTCCTTTTAGGCATAGGAATGAGTTTAGTGTTGGTTTGGGAAGATGTGGCTAAATCTAATTTGATGGGTGGATGAGTAAGGTTTGATGTTGGCATGACCCCTAAGGTAGTGATGGGTTTAGGTAAGGAGATGATATAGGCGTGGGTAGGTGTTTGGTATATGTGTGTGTTGGGTTGTGGGAAATGACATGGAAGGTGTTCCAATAGTCATGGTTGTGTTTGGTTTGGTCACTTGAAACACTTTTGGATAGATTTTGGAGGTTTTAGTGAGTGACAACTACATTTGGGTTGAAGTAGGAAGTAAAAGATGTACCCAGAGAAAGGATATATCAACATAATCCGATAATCTACCAAGCATGAAAATGGTACTAATGTAAGTGGGGACGATGTGAATCGAGTAGCAATCCCCATAAAATATGTTTGAAAGGCAGGGAAATGGTTAGCTTCGGACTCTATGGGTAAGAGATCCAAAAGCAAAGTCACAGCGATATCTTTAAAGGCCGATGGAGAATAGTCACCTAAAGGTAATGGTGTTTCTACATGATCCTCCATGGATAAATGAGATGATAGGAATGATGAGGTAGAATCTCCTTGTGATGGCATAGGGAGTGGACATGTGTCCCCTATGGGTAAGAGAGGTGCTACTGATGACTTCTTAGTAATTTGAGAGGAAAGAGGTAGAGTGCTAATTATGTACTCTTTCACAGTGAAGAAGACAATGGAGGGGTTCCTCTATGGGTGGAGTAAATGAAATAGGTTCCCAGTGCAGATAGGGAGTTCAAGTTAGGATTTCATCTATGGAAGGAACAAAGGGAAATTGGGAAGCAACTAGTATGTCATCAAAAATAGTGTGGACCTCACAAACATCGCTATCATTGGTTGAAGTGTCACCAGTTTGGTTGGAAGATGGGGCATGATTAGGGAATGGTTTTTTGAAGATATGCAGGTTTTGGTTGGCTGGTACATTTGGGTTATCCAAGACTAGATATTTATTGTCTAACATTTCTTGTACGATATTCTTGAAGGTGATTTAGTTACCGTCACTATGACTTTTGACACGATGATTGTTGGAAAATTCATGTTCTTTATACCATGCAAGCGTGGGGTGATCAGGGTCAAAACTATTGTGTGGTTTTATAGGTAGCACAAGAATAGTACCAGCCTTAAAAAGGATTTTCGAAATAGAGGAATATGGTTCCCCTATTGGGGTGTACTTTCATTGTTCTCATCTGAATTGGAAAGTTTGGATGGGTGAGAGATTAGCATAAGGTTTGGATTGGTTTAATGGGTGAGAGGGTCCAACCTTGAGAACCACAACATTGGAAGATCCTTTGGATTTTTAATAGTTGCTCTAGGGTTTCAAAGACAAATAAGCCTCATTCAATTTAAACACGGTGTTTTTGTTACGTAACTGAGTTTTCTTCTCTTTGATAGCACAAATCTCCAATTTTTGTGCCATGGTGAATGCCTCGTCAAAGGTGCAGAAGGTTTGCACCTGCAAGGTTGGTGAAATGTGTCTAGCACAAGCTCAAGTAAACAACTCTATGAGCTTAGTTTGAGGTAATCAAAATGTGATCTGGTTAATTAGGTTTCGCCAATGAGTGAAAAAGTCAAGTGATAGACTCGTCATCATATTGTTGAGTGGAGTAGAGATCAGTCATGGTGACTTTCTTGACAATGTTGATTGAGAAGTGGTCTAAGAAGGCTTGGGCTATTTGATTAAATGAGTAGATGGAATGTCTAGGCAGCTCATTGTACCATTCTAATGTAGGTCCTATCAGGGACATCGGGAAGGTCCATAGGAGTAAAGCATCATCATGGGAGATCGAAACACTCATGTTTAAAAGACCACAAATGTTGTTGTGTGTCTTCTTTACTATCAAGCGGTTGAATTTTGGCATTTCCCAATGCGGGTATGGTAAAATAGGAATGGATGGATGAATGGACTCATTATAGATTTCATCGTAGGTGAGAGAATTACATGAGCTAGAAACTGATGCTTCTATTGTTTGTATCCTTTCCATCATTAACTTGATGAGTTCATTGGTAGGTTATGATAGGAGGGCACCTCCCATTGTGTAAGCGGGATGGTGTTGAACATGTGATGTGGGTGGCACTCCAATGTATGGTGATGCCAAATAGGAAGGTTGAGAATGGGAGACCGACATGGAGGGCATATACCCAGAATGAATGACGGATGAGATAGGGTTTTACTGATGATATGTATATGTAGGTGGGGAAGTCGAAGTGACTCTAGTAGCAATTGGGGAAGAGATTTCAGCATTTTGAGGAGAAGATTCTGAATGGGGTAGGGGTCACCGACACCATGGGCGGTTATGTTGCAATTGGTATATTTGAGATAATAGACATGGATGGGGTTATGTTATGGGTGGTAAATGAAGGAACAACCAATTCTACTGGTGCAACCGATGTTGCAGATGCAATAGTTATAGTGAGTGTATGGCTAGCTATGAAACCACAAGTGGTAAAATAGGTGAGGGTAACACCAAACTAATAGGGGTTGTTACTGATGGGGACAAGGGTAGGAGAGATGGATACAGGAATGTCATATATCAAATGACCTGAGAAATCCTGAGTGGATGAGTGGGAAAGATAAAATTGTAAGGTTGCGAGATAATGATCGAGGAGTCGACGAACTCCTCATCACCTATAAAGAATGGTGGTAGGTAGATTCAGATCCATGGGTGACATGATAAAAGTTGGTGAGGGACTAGGTGGGAGTGGTTGGTGACTGACGAGGAATATAAGAGCGTTAGTTTGGCTATGAGTTAACACCATGTGAATAAGTGTTGACCTGGAAGGATTGTATTCTATTAATGACATAGAAAATAGCAGGAACAGAGAAAAAATGAGGCTGGGAGGGTGAATTCGTTCAAAGATTGGATTTTGAAAACAAAACATAGACACCGATGATGGTCGATGGATGATGGTGACGATTAGTGGGGAACCTATGTCGGTCATAGAAATTGATGTCGATTCTTCGTGAAAAACCACCGCCAAGAAGTGAAATAGGACTGATGAATGTGTAATGAGGGAAACTATGTATGATAGAAATATCAACAGAGGGGAATAGGATGGTGCCATGAGGGCCAAAAACAAAACATAAGGAGTGATGAAGGCTATTCTAGACAAAATAACTAGAAAGCCAAAAGCCGACACCGGTTAGGTTTAACCGAAGATGGTCAGATGTTAACCAATGACTTCGTCAATGTACTTGTTTGTGTAGGTTATTATTTATCCTTTTATTTATTTATCAAGATAATTCTTACACTTGTGTTAGCCCTACACTTATTGGGTTAGCTTGTTTAGGTGTACTAGTTGTGTGGAGTTAGCTTACTAGTTGTGTTGAGTTAGCTTCTCAGTTATGTGGAGTTAGCTTACTAGTATTTTGGAGTTAACTTAACTACCAAGATCGCTTAGTGGGAGTTCTTCACCACTGATTCAGGTAGTAGTTGTGCTTCCCTCCTCCTATATGTACATATTTCTTATTGAATAATTCAAGTCATTCTGTTGTAATGTATTGAGCATTATGGATTATGATGGATTTCCATATATGGTATTTTATCTCTTCTCGCTTTGCAAATCTAATGTGGTGTGCTATTATCATCCGAGATCATAGCTTGTAATAATATTATGTAATGCCCCGCCTCGGGACAACGAACCAAACCAGATGTTACTAAAAATTTGGGGTAATTTTTTTTTTAAAGTGCTTAATTAATACTAATCCATCTCTTATACTCTTTCTTGATCATAACTAATTTTATACTATTTTAATTTACCTAATTAAATTAATTACTAGCCTAAACCTGACTTTAATTATTTAATTATATTTAAAAGTTACTAGGGCCATAAATAATAAGTCTACACCCCTTCTATTCTATTCACCCTCTTCTTATTTACTTAACTCATCACACTCCCCTTTTTATTTAATTTATTTAACTTACAATTCCCACAAAAGGGTACAAGACCTTAAGTGTGTAGGGATAAACAAGAGCCCTAAGATCTAATCCAGTCAAATCAAATCTGACCCTTGATTTCCAAATTACCCTAATGTTGCCCTAACTTTCTCTTTGTTATTTTCTTCTCCTTCTTTTCATTTCTCTTCTCATTTTGTTTTTTTTTTTGTTATTTGCAGGTGGAGAGCTATAGAGTTTTTATTGGATTTTCATGGTAATGTTGAAGATTCAAACAATGTGAATACACTTTTCTTATTTATTTTTATTTTTTTTGTTCAATACATACAAATTTATTTATTGTTTTTATACATATTTTTTTTGTATGTTGTTATGAGAATGGAGGGGGGCGGATCTTGGAGAGGGTTGTGTGAGGGGCAGCGTGGAGGAGGTGTGCTTTGTGTGGAGAGGGGGTCATGCGCAACAGGGGCGAGAGATGGTGCCGTGAGGGGGCGGGGGCGGATGGTAGGCCGGGTGGTAGAGGGCGCGGGGGGGTAGGCAGTGTAGGGGGACAGGTGGAGGAGGTGTGACTAGGCGGGGATGGAAGATGGGGGTTTGATGCGCGGGTGGGGTCCGAACCCTCCCACCCATATTTTTAAAAAAATAATTTATTTTTTTGAATTTTTGTTTATAAACAAACGTATATAATTTATATATATATATATATATATATATAAAACATATATAATATATATATATATAATATCAAATATAAAATATTAATTAAAAGATATATTTAATATAATATATATATTCTCATTTCGTGCAATATAAAATGATACTAAATAATATATATATATATATATATATATATATATATATTCTTATTTCAGATAATAATAAAAAAATGATAACATTTACATTAAACACATATAAAATCTGCACAAATTACTTAAAGTAACACAATAATTACACTAACACTATATATATATATATATATATATCTTGTTTTTTAAACATCTCGGTCATTATTTATTTTTTTGACACAAAGATAATTAAAGATGATTTCAACTTAAAATAAATAACAGATTTTAACCTTATGATTGATACAAAAATGAACTGAATATTCCCAACTATTCACATTAAATGATTATCAGATTTGTGATAAAGAAAACACAAGTATTTTAAAAGATAGAAAAGTCTAATTGCTAATAAATTTTGCAAAGGAGCATACTATTCAAATCTGATTTTTTTATAAAATACATAAGGCTTTCAACAAAGAAATACTATTCCTTTCAAATGCAATGCAAAGAAATTTTTTTGTCAAATAAATATTCCAACTACAAGCATGTTAAGGGAATGTAAAAAGAATGCTTCTACTAAATGTATTTTAAAGAAATACAATATTTTACAAATCTTCTTTTGCACAATCTCTCAATAACTCAATACTTCATATTTCATAATCATGCCTAAATACATAGGAGACAACTATCAACTCCTTTCCAAGATTGAAGAATTCTTTCAAATACAAAGGAAAAAGGAGTTACAATAAAGAGGAAGCCTTCCACCAAGCCATATCCCAAAGGGTTACAATGCAAGGATGTTTCACAAGGATTGAGAGAACAAAAGAACTTCAACAATCATCAACTATCAACATTGAGCTCCAACTTTAAAATCCTTCAAGGAATCCATGCAAGGATAAAGAATCTTATTTTTCCACCCAACCATAGGCATCATTACATGTCTTTCCCAAGGTTGGGATGCATGCTAGCCTCCCCCAAGCCCATGGGAAAGAGGACTACCATCCACAACTTTGCACAAGAATGAGGTGAAACAACCAAAAACACATTCACATGGAAACAAAAATAAGTATGAAACAAGACTCCAAGTTTTACAAGGAGGAGAACCCATCTTCTACCTCAAAAGTGGGGAAGAGAGAAGAAGAGTTCTCCAAAAGTTATATTCAACATTACTTGCACAAAAAAATATCTCAATACCCTTATTATTGCTCCTAATTCATTCAAAACCCTCCTTATCTCTCCACCCTTTCACCAATTCCTTCTTAAAAATATTTTCAAACCCCAAAGGGGTTTCCTTACCAAGAATGGGGAAGGAGGTTGAAGCCAAATGAACTAACTTCCCCACCTTAACCATTTGAGGTGATTTTCTTGCCCATAGGGCTAAGAGGATTGAGAGGGAAGAATTCCCTCTCTCTTCCCCCACAAACTCCAAAACTCCATCATACCATATGATGGAGGGAGCAAAAACAATTAACCATAAATAAAAATCCACACACAACAACCACATTTCCATATAAACAAATCTACAACTAACAAAAATACAACACATACAATTTAGCTTAAGAGCCTACCTCAAAGAAAGCTCTCCAAAAATATTTCCAACTTCAAACTTCTCCACTCCTTGACTCAAGCAATCTCTAGCTCCAAATCCCACAAGCATCCAAGCAAAAGCTCCCAAAAAGTTCTCTTCTTTTCCCATGAAAAGGAATTTGAAGAGGAGCAAGAAAAAATCCTCACAAATGAGGGGGTGACATGTGTCACCCCTCTCCTCCTTCAAGGTCAAAGATGCCAAACAAAAGAGAGAAAGGGTAAAAATTCTGTTTTGCACTCTTCTCCCAAATTACTCAAAATGCTAACAAGACAATTCGAGTGCAACTTTTAACAAGCAATCAAATACACACCCCTTACATGGATGTGACCAAAAAGAGGCAAACAGGAGGAAAACTCCTCTAGCCTTGGAAATAATCCCCCTACCTATTAGGTAGGGTCCAAGGGCTCATTTTTATGTTAAGGAACTCCCAAACTAAAAAGGGTCCCTAAAAATGCCCAAAATAGCCCAATTTCGGGTTTTGCATTTTTGGCACAAGGGTAGAGGGTGTGGGGACCACCCAAGGGTTTCACATGTGACCCTAAACCCTTGTGATTAAGTGCCTCATTAAATAAAATCAAAACTTTAATGAAAGTGGGATTATTAACTCCCAAAACAAGTTTACCACATAAACTAATCACCTTAAGTAAAATCAATAATACTAGACATATTACATTATACAAAAAGTGGGGGTGGGCGGGGAGGGGTGGGTGTCACTTATGGTGCCCAAAACAATAACTCTAACGCTAAGGTGACAAACAATAAACATGGCTAGGGCTTAGCCCGTGGGGCGCTTATGTAAAGTTGTGTAGTTGGCACGAATCCCGCGTTCTCCTTTAACTCCGTCACCGCACACTCATTGCACACATTAACCATACTTTTCTGATAAAATATAATCTATGACTCAACAAGATATCAATGAGTTATAAACTAGCCTAACATCCTACTGAAATCAAAATGTGACAACGTGCACAATTATACTCAATTCTCCAAAAGTTAGACAAGATGATAGAGTGACATATAACCATAGAATCCCAACATGCAACAACTAAGTATCCATCAATATAATTACGTTCCAAAAACAACATCATATCCATTAGTATCCATGACATCATATGATAATGTGACAACATAGAAATTAAGCTAAATTGGCGCTATACGCCTAAATGTCCACACATGTCTAATAAGATCAAATCTCTAATATAATGTCCAAGATATAACAAATCTCTGTCAAAACATGTCTATGAGAAAAGAAACAACAAGTAATTGAGCTATAAAAAGTGTGGGCACTACATATTATTATCATTCCTTTCATGGTATCAGAGCTATAAATGATGTAGACATCCATCTGTAATTTTTTCTTTGCAAGCAAGGGTTTATTATTTTCATGTATTCATAATTTGTTAGCACTTTTCTGTAGCATGCATTTTTATGTAAAATAGAGTGCACCATTGGATTTGGAAGGTGCCAAAACCCTAGAATTGACTATAAACTTGGCCATGTTTTGAGACAGTCAAATATGGACATTTAAAAGGTTTTTTTGGCACATTTCTCAAAAAAATCAGACAATTATGTATAGACATATTTTTGGCTCAAAAATTATATCATATTTCTAGGTTTTTCGAGAAACTTTCTAGGTTTCTCTCTATTTTTTGATACAGGTGCCAGAAAAAAAGATATTTGCAATCAAAGTTTGTATTCACAATTGTACTTTTTGGGTGCATTCTTTTATCCATTGGATATAAGTGTGTACCTTCCGGATGCATTCTTTTACCCTCTAGATATTTTGGTTTTGGATGCAGTCTTTTATCCACTGGATGTAGATCTGTACCCTCTTGGTGCATTATTTTATCCATTGGATATAAGCGTGTACCTTTGGGATGCATTCTCTTACCCTCTGGATATTTCAGTTTTGGATGTAGTTTTTTATCTACTAGACATAGATCTGTACCCTCTGGGTGCATTCTTTTATCCATTGGATATAAGTGTGTACCTTCTGGATGCATTCTTTTACCCTCTGGATATTTCTATTTTGGATGCAATCTTTTATCCACTAGACGTAGATCTGTACCCTCTGGGTGCATTCTTTTATCCATTGGATATTGGCGTGTACCCTCTGGACGCAATGATTTACCCTTTAGACATTTTAGGTTTTGGCGCAAGATTTTATCCTTTGGTCACAAGCATGTATCATGTGGATGCACTCTTTTACCCTTTGGACATTTGGGTGTCACATGTACCTTTTAAAAAAAGATCAACATTAAAATATTATTTTAATAACAAAACCTTCTAGAGCTCATAACTTTTGATTTGTAGCTCGGATTAAGGTGATCTTTTTTTTTTAAATTGTGTATTTTTCAAGATCTATGCATTAGAGACATTTTTAAATACATATTTTGAATGTAAAAGGTAATGTTACTCATTGTAATATTTACATGCACTCAATTATAAACTGCCAAATTTAGGAGGGTATTGTGATCGCTTGTGGACGTAATTTCATTGAGCCCAACATCCTACACTTTTGGGTGTTGCATTATTATATCTATGAATGTATACATTTATATCTCTCTTCTTTGTTGAGATATTTTGGATCTGTATTTTCGACACTTTTGGCATGTTGACAATCTCTCTTGTGGGGGAGCTATTCTAGTGAAGCCTAGTATTAGTTTGTCAGTGTTCAAGTAGTTGATTTTGTAAACTCACATAGATATGTGGTATCACTCTACTCATTTAGAAGTATGGGAGAGTGTGGTGTTGATACTACTTCTTCGATTTTCATGTCCTTGCCTTGTTACCTTGGCTTTTCTTGGATCGTGACACTCCTATTTATTTGTATCTCGTGTCCTTTCCTTGTTTCATTGGTTGTTCTTGGATCGTGGCACACCTATTTATTTGTAACAATTGATCAAATTATGTTTGGGGTTTTTTTCATTTTCGACATCACTCCATTGTGATCTCCTTGATGGAGCTATTACGTGAATCCTAGTGTCGAGTTTTTTGAGTTATATGATCGAGCGGTAGATTTATACCACAGTGCACACCATACTTCTTCAACATTGTACAAGTTTTGGGAGCCAAGCTTCGAGGATATCCTGCAATAGGATTTTTTCTCTCTACTTTGTTATTACTGGTTTTAGGTACCTTGCGGTGTCCATTTTTCCCAGTTGTTGTACGTGGGTACCTAATCAGGCCTTGTTGCCGACCCACCTTCTTTTCCACCCACCTAAGCTATGCTTATGAGAGGGTGTTAGTGTAGGTTATTATTTATCCTTTTATTTATTTATTAGGATAATTCTTACACTTGTGTTAGCCCTACACTTGTTGGGTTAGATTGCTTAGGTGTACTAGTTTTGTGGAGTTAGCTTACTAGTTGTGTTTAGTTAGCTTCTTAGTTATGTGGAGTTATCTTACTAGTATTTTTGAGTTAACTACCAGTATCAGTTAGTGGGAGTTCATCACCACTGATTTAGGTAGTAGTTGTGCTTCCCTCATCTTATATGTACATCTTTCTTATTGAATAATTCAATTCATTCTATTGTAATGTATTGAGCATTATGGATTATGATGGATTTCCATATATGGTATTTTAGCTCTTCTGCTTTGCAAATCTAATGTGGTGTGCTATTATCATCTGAGATCATGGCTTGGAATAATGTTATTATCATTCCTTTCAAAGATACTTACACCATTCCTGTGAAATGAGAGAGAAATGAAGAAACTGGGCTTTGTCAATTAAATTTGTTGAAGAATCAAACTCATAAATATAATAATGAGAAGATGGGGCCCTGACACACTCAAAAAAAGTCAAAATACTCTAACTACAATGGTGGAGTGTGCAAGGAATAAGAACAATGTAGATTCATACTCTCACACCTCAAAACACAAGTCAAGAGGAACGCTAAGAAAAAACAAGATCCGAAAAGTGATTTTCTTATGTTTGTTTAGCTTATGCTATTTAGAACTGGCCATGTGAATTCGAAATATAGTTTTTTGTTGGGAAGACATCCTACGAAGAAGGATATCTAAAAGGTGAGGTTTCAGGTTATGTTATGGTGGGGGGATGCTCTCTGATAGGTGACTGGATAAATATAATTAGCTGGGGATTACCTGTCAATACTCTGATCATGTGATCATTGACATGCGTTCCCAAGTAAAATATCATTTAAGAAAATGTGTATATTCATATTTGTGTAGTTTGGTAGAAGAAGAAAGAGAGTTATTTCTGCGCTTCAATGGTGTTAACCATCACCATTTGGCATGACTTCCAACATATAGGTTGCCCTCATTTAAATGTGAACTAAAATTGCAGCAAATCGTAATGCAATGTAAGTGTTTTAAAAGCTGAATCAAAATATTATTTTTATGTAGCAAGTGATGAATAGGAATAGGAATGCTCTTTCACTAATGCAATGCAAAAATAAATAAGAATGTGCTCTTTTGAAAGCACTAAAAAACATAATTTATTTTAGAAAATAAAGAGAGGAAGAATGATTCCAGAGAAGAAAAATTAATGTGTAAGCTTTTTGAAGGGAAACAAACACACAAATTTCACCTAGGAATGAATAAATGCAACAAAACCCCTGATGGGTCCCACCGGCGTGCCAAAATGTTTCACCATTTTCTTTACATTTTGAATGTGACGAAATAGATAAGGGTGTGGGTCAAGGAGGAATACCTATTATGATGGTTGGTTTGGAGGTTGTGCACGCGTTCTGACTTCTTGATCCAATGCTGACTGTGAGAGCTTCCTTTTGGCTAGGAGGAACTACCTGAAATAGAAAACAAGACCACCAAAGAAGATTTAAATAATATATGACATTAGACTTCCTAGTGTATGCTAGATTTGGGAAGTGTAATACTTCCTAGAGGGATGTCAATCCATTGTTTTTATAAAACAAATTATAAAGTAACTGAAATACGTACATAAATGAATCTAGTGCTCGTATTCTGATTTGGGTACCTCATATCACTATCGCATCGATCTAATTAAATACTAAAAACTATGTGGGTTAAGGTCTTCAAGTTAGGTCATAAGTTTTTCAGTTGGTCTGCAGTCACAACCAAAGTCCTAGCAAGGTTGGGTAAGGTGTTTGGGTTGTTTTGGTAGGTAGGTTGGTTGTTGGTTTACATAGTGTTGGTAAGCACAAAGACTGGCGTCAATCGGGTATGACTGACCATAGTTAGGAAGAACCGATAGTGGTTATGGGTAACCAACATTGGTAGAGGTGGGATGATAATACTTAATAATATTTAGTTGTGGGGTTTGAGATGAGGTCGGAAAATATGAAAGAGGGCATGACAAGGTATATGAGGATCTTAGGAACACTCGAGACATGTAGAGGTCGGTATAGGTGGTTTTATGATGTGGGTGGAGGAATCGTTGAGTTTATAGAAAGAGGAATAGTGGGGAAAATGAAATGCAAGTAGAAAATGACAAAAAAGATGAAAATGACTCATAAAACAGAAAAGGATGAAATAACACAAGTGATAAACATACTTATTGATGTTGTAGGTCCAATGTCTAGGTGGTGGTGATGATTGATCAATGTGATGGAGCTTGGTGCCACAGTGATGCTTCCTGAAACGCTAGAGTGAGAGCAATACCTCTGGATCTATCTCAATGCTAGCTATGGTTGCTTGGATGTGTGAAAGATCTCTAGTTCTTACTTGCATGTAAATATCTTTTTGCTCCCAAAATTCAAGAATGTGGCTAACCTCTCAAACAAGGTTACCAAAGTGAATAAATGGTAACCGATGATGGTTCTTGGTTGATCGGCATCGGTTTAGGGATGACCGCATCGGTTAAGGTAGGATTCCCTAGGTTTACTAAAAATGATAGATCTTCTTTCATTTGGGTTATGTCTCTTCATTTATTTGCAGATCGAATGGACGTTATGTTTTTATGAACGCAGGAAGGTGGTTAGAGTAATAATAGGCATTGATTTTTAGGGTTTAACTAAGTCTTATTCATTTATGAAAACATGTTATGAATAGGTGTATGGTGAGGTGTCTAAGTGAGGTGTGCATCCATTTAATTAAAGTAACTGAATTAAATTAATAAATGGGGTGAGGATGGGTATTAATTTAATTGTAAATAATTAAATTAATATTAATGTGGGGTATAAGGGTCATGGTTAGGTGAATGTGTTTAAGTTGGTTATTCAAAAGAGGACGAAGGAGAGTGTGACCCAATTTTAGTGTCTGAGATCCATTGAGAGTATTCAAAATAGATTCTTATGGTCAGTTTGGAAGACAAGAAAAAAATACCATTGATAGTTTGGGATAAGGTTACTAGACCTAAGGGAGAGAAGGGGTCTCAGGATCGTAGAACCTACAACTCATGAATCAGGCCTTAATTGCAAAATTTGGATGGAGAATGCACAAAGAAGAAGGCACTTGGATTGATATATTGAAGGCGAAATATTTGTAGAATGTTGGCAGAACTTTGGGTTTTTTCATGAACAAGAGCTTCCAAAAGGCTTGATCTTTTGGAGCAACATCAGTCAAGCTAGGAATTTTTTTAGTTAAGGGGTCTAAATGGAATCTTGGGGATGACACAAAGATTAAATTTTGGGATGATCCTTAGATCAGGGATAAATCCCCAAAATGGATGAGCCATGGAGCCACCTAAGACATTTCTATATCCTTGAATATGGTGATATGGTGTGTAACTACTGGAATGAGGAGAGAAGTTGGGTTAAAATTATTCCTTCCCCAAACTATAAAGGTCCTCAACTCCCTTTTGAAGCTATAAATCAAGATCTTAAGTAATTTCATAGACCTCATAGAAGAACACGTGATGAATTGATATGGTGGAATATGGACTTAGGAAATTATGAGGTAACATGTGGTTACCTTCTGAATTTTGAGAATATAGAATCTAATAGCTACTGGAAGAAAATCTGGAACAAAAACCTTATGCCTAAAATTAACTTCTTCTAGGAAGTGGTTCAAAAATTATTTTGACAGTGGATAAACTCATAAGTAAAGGTGTGATTATTATAAATAGATGCATCTTGTGAAAACAACATGATGAAACTTCCAATAATCTCTATCTGAAATGTTCCTTTGCTTTCCAAGTATTCTCTTTTTCCTTGATTTTTAGGATTCAATTGGTCCTCCCTGGGGATTTATCTCAGCTTCTCGAAACAATGGTGCTTTAATTTTCAACATGAACTCATAGAATAGGTATAGAAATGTGCACTCCCTTATATTCTCTGGGGTATTTGGTTGGAGAGAAATAACTATTTTTTTTTTAAATCAATCGGCTACTATAAAAAGGTTGTTAGGAGAATAGCCCAAACTATAATGGATAACTCACAGATCATTAAAATCAAAGCCTCTAAGTTATGTCCCATCTTCAAAGGATCCATCTTGTATGGCTTGATTCTCAATCCCACAAGTAAGGACAAAAACAAAAATGTAATTATTAACAAAAATTATACAAAGTGGGTTTTCCTTCTTATAGGTGGCTTCAAACTAAACTTTGATGGTTCTATAAAACTGGTTCAGGGTCTTTTTGGGGGAGGAAGTCTCATACTTGATCACCTAGGGGAATGTATAAGGTCCTATACAGGGCCTACGAAAATCACTCAAAAAATTATGCCAAGGAAATGGCTATTCTTTGGGGTATAGAATAATGTATAGTAATGAAAATTAAATCCCTTATCATAAAAGGTGATTTTCTATGCGTTGTCAATGCCCTTTAAAAATGGGAAAAACTGTCTAGAGATAAAACATCATTATAGAGGCTAAGATTTTTATTTCATCATTAGAGAGAGTGTATATTCATCATATTTATAGTTTGGGCAATAAACCCATAGATGGCTTAGCCAATTATGGAAACAACATGTTAGAAAAGGTGATGTGGCAATGTAATCTAGTACCATGGATGAACATTTTAAATTTGGTTAATGATAATAAGTTCTTATAGGATTAGGAATGATGGCATCCATGTATCACATGTTTTTTTATGATGAGAAAGTCTATTATCTCTCGGGAAGGGAAATGAAACAATCATTTTTGTGCTTAGTTTTCCCTGTTCTAGGTATGTCACTTCAATTTGACCTATCTAAACAATTTATAGGGTGCTCGACTCGGAATGGAAAACGACAGCAGTCAAGAGGGAACCGACTATCTTCCTTCATATCAAGAACGATGCCAACATATAGATAATTTTGTGAAGAGGGGTTTTTTGAACTATATACAGGCCTCAAAGGTAATGAACCTCAACTTTCAATTGATTTTGGAAATGCCTAGAGGAAGGGTGTTTTAATTTGAGGGGGGTTGAGATTTGTATCATGGAGGAATCCATAGTTGAAGCCACTAGCTTATCTTTGGAGGGACTCAAACTCTTCAAGGATAAAACTAGGCGCAAACATGAAATCACCACTTTTTTGGCCCTAATGAGATAATTTTGATGTATGACGATGGCATTACCAGAATTTATCTCCTAAATCGTTGGGAATATGTATATATGGTGGCAATTAAATATCTCACATGAGAATGCAAGTTCAGGAAAATATTCTCCTATCACCTCTCAATTCTCAACTATCTGAGAAGAAATCAAGCCATGAGTTTTCCCTATTTTTAACTCATATCCCTAATTGCATCTTTCTCTAATTTCAAAAATGAAAAAGTGGATATTCCCTTACATTAATGGTTTATTTTGTTACTATTTCAAAATGTAAAACCGTTAATCCCCATGTAACCATCGGCCCCTAGTTAAACAAAATAAGATAACAAAACACTAGCCATGGCCATGAAACATTTCAAAAAGGTGGAGGGAAGCACAACACGATGGGATTGTGGATGTTCTCTACAAAATGAAATATGGTGACAAGGAAAAAGGTAAATAATCTACCAAGAAATATAGAGATCAAACCTTAGTTTATAGGGATGCCATATTTTTGTGAATAAAATCCACGGTAGACATCATACTACTTGCTAACAAAAACCTAGTCTAGGAAGTCGGGAGTGTTAATATAAAGTCAAGGTGTAGAATAAAAATATTAGATGTTTGAACGTGGAAATATTAATGCAAGAAAAATTATATCCATCCTCCAAGACCAAATTACCAAGGTTGATTCAGAGTGAGGTAAGGTGAACATGAGGTTGGTGATGAGTATCTTGAAGGGTGAGGAATCCATGGACACTGAAGTCAAATAAAACACCAAGAAGACTCCTAAAAGGGTGATTATTAAAGTTGCATGTGCTAAGGAAATTGGCCCAAGCACTAGGAATCAAAGCATAGCTCCTCCCAAAGAAATTTAAATAAAGGAAATCATTTGGCTACCCTTTTGGTAGTATTTTATGTTGGTCTACTCTACTATCTTGGTTATGGCTTATTCTTTTGTATATTGTTAAAAAAACTATGATATAAAAATGTAGGCCTTTGTCTAGTCTTTCTTCATTCTAGGGTTTCCTTTTTTTCAAGCCTATTTGACTTGGCACCCTTTTCTCTCTTTTGGTGGGTTATTTTATGCCTAGATTCTCTTTTGTAAAGGGTTTTTTGGTCCCTTCAAAACAATTTTTTTACCTTGATATCTAAAAAAACAAAAATAAAAACTTTTAATTTTCAAGATCATCAAATAATATTAATACCAACAAAGTGGCCTTCTTAAAAGTTCAACCTTCCTATATCGGTAACTCAAAATGTCACTTAATCATTTTATAAATTATTATATGGTAGACAAATAGTCTCATGCATTATAATATCACAAATAATTTTAATAATTGTATTTCCTTTAATATCAAAACACAATCCCTATTGCAATACATTCCTATTACTACAAAGAAGTTCCATACGGTTATAGTCAAATGTATAACATACCATATCATCCACTTCACAATAGTTCAACCAACACTTTGTACTATTAGTTACCCATCTCCTTATGAGCTAACATGATATATACAAGATTACAACCTGTCACATGTGAGCTTGAATGATCCTAAACAAATTATATGTTAATCTTGTAAAAGGGATAAAACTACCAGTTTATACAATAACTTAATAACCCGAACCAGATTATGAGCGATAGGAGAGGAACTTTTCTCAACAATACTAGATGATTCATTTTTGATACAACAATAAAAGAAACACAACTAGGAAAACCAACATTCTGTGTTTTTCTAAATACCCGAGATAGTATATCGTTTATCTTCTACATTTTTATTTCACAAGTTCTTAGCAGACTTAGTATCACCAAAGACTTCTACCATTTTAATACAACCATACCTTAATCTCGTATTAAAATATAAAACAACAATCCAACAATTTTCATACATCAAATGACTAATAATAATCCATATCCAAACTTCTTGAAGGAATAGATTTATACATATCTATTTTTTGTTTGAAATATAACCGGTTTATCGATGAAATTGAGAACCCATAACTCTTAAAGTTCAAACAACAACATAACTAGGATCTAATTTGAAATATGATCTATAAAATTATATTGTATGTAAAATAACACAAACCCGAAATGCAATCAACAAGGAAAAATTGTATTCTATATTTTCCCAAAAATCCATTTGATCATAAATTTTTCTTCAAAGCTTTTACTAAAACTTTAAAAATAAATCATTCTAGATTAAAACCCAAAAAATAAATCCATATATTATTCTTTTATTCCAAATTAAAACAAAATGTATAAAACTTAAGAAATTCATGCCTATAACTCATTTTTTTCCTTGTTTTCTTTTTCCTAATCTTCCCAAAAACTTCCAATAGAAAAATAACATGAATTCGCCATTAAGAAAAAAACATAAATGCATGCAACATATATCTAATAATACCTTCCACAAAACCTCATACACTTCCACAATCTAAAAATACCACTAAACCAAATGAAATGCAAATAAAGGGAAGGAATGCATGCATTTTGTCTTGATTATAAAGCTTCCATCTTCCAAATTAGTCATGCCATATTAATTACCTTAAATGAAATTGTAGTGCCACCTAGTGGTTTTGATTAACTCCCTCTCAATTTTATTCTAAAATAGTTGCATGGTGTTCAAGTGGTCAAAGACTCACAATTAAGCAATATTAAACTTACTTACTTTAAGCTATATGGTTAGTGTCAATCAATAACTATTAAAATTTGATAATTCCAAATTTCATGGTCGGTGACCATGGTTTCTAATAACCACGTAATCTTCATGCAATCTATGGTTGATGGCCATATAAAAAGAATCAAAATAATTTCCTCAAGATCCATTACCAAAACCTAATAAAAAAACAATAATAACTTGGACTATGATTTAAGACCAATTACCATATAAAAAAATGCATTTGCATTATGGTCTACGACCAATTAACAAAAATTCAATTGCTCCTTAGTCCGTGACCAATAAAACTTTTTTATCAATGTCAAACAAGTTAGTCAAAACAATTATACAATTATCTTGTTAAAGGTACAAGACCCTTACTCGAAAGCAAAGAGAAAAAATTACAATTTAAATGCCTTACAATCTATGACCAAGTTTTCAATGCTATGAAGGAGAGTTAGAAAATTTAAACAATAACCTTACATTATTATTACTTTGTGAAATGCTCTCTGACCAAGTCAACAAGTCTTAGGATAAAAAATTACTTTACACGGCATTCTAAGGATAATATTAAAACATTCATTTATTTCAAACCTTTAAAATAAAGAAAATAAATGTAAATAGTTTGGATATATTATAAAAAAATGAAATCATTAATCATAGAAAACAACGGTGGTGTCTAGCCACCCAACCAAATAAAATGAAGTAAAAAAAAATTGATCAACAAACAAGGCCAAAAAATGTTAGCTGGTGATTACACATATAGTTTTGAGTATACATATACAAACATGTACATATGCATTTCAGTTGTGTGTGTGTGTGTGTGTGTGTGTGTGTGTGTGTGTGTGTGTGTGTGTGTGTGTGTGTGTGTGTGTGTGTGTGTGTGTGTGTGTGTGTGTGTGTGTGTGTGTGACTAGCATTATGTAAGAAATGATCAACTAACATATATTAGTTATTTACTAATCCATAATAAATTTCAACAACACAACCAAATTCTAATGTGGGGTGTGACAAAGAGAGATTGTTTCTATATATATGCATGTTATCTTCACTCCTTGGTAAATGTGGGATACTTCCCAAAGAAAATAATACGAAGCCCTCCACCAAATGACATTAACTCAACCAATTCAAACTAGGATGCAAGAAATATGCTTTTATGGATTAAATAGTCATAGGACTTCTATAATTAAAGCATATCACATAGAATAGAATCCATATTCTAATTTTAATCATAGATAATCCTTTAATTAAATAGATGTTTAATTTAATTAGATCCTTTAATATCTTTTATCATATCGATACACAAATATACATATATACATACACATAAATGCATACATAAATACATACATACATACATGTGTGTGTGACAAAAAAATTAAAGGTGTCAATTCAAGTGACCATCTATTTAAGTAAAGAATTATTTATGATAACAATTAGAATATGGATTACACTTACACACACACACACACACACACACACACACACACACACACACACACACACACACACACACACACACACACACACACACACACACACACACACACACACACACACATTGTGTGTGTGTGTGTGTGGTTAATTTAATCAAATTTCATTTTTTCCTCTAAAATATAGGTATTTTGATCCAACAACCAATGGAATTCATAGGAATCCAAACATGTTTTAAATTCTTATCTCGTTGATTCAAAGGAAATCCATTTGTGAAATGCATATTGATAGTAGAAATCATTTGGCTATATGATTTAGAAATAATATCTTTTATGGTTAGTTTTGGAGAATCTTGGGTAGCCATATGGTGTCTAAATATTCATATGGGAATTTTGAGATCTTTAAAAATAGCCAAATTTCAAATATTCACCACTAAAATTTTCCATGTGGTTGATGTTAATTTTAGAATATAGATTTAAAATAAAATTTAATCAAAGAAGATAACATATGTGAATGTAATATTTAAACTACATCAATACAAGGGAAAACTTAAGGATTTGGATGAAGATGCACTAGATGCAAACTTGTTTTAAATTTTCACAATTCCATAAAAACTTGAGAAAAATACACAATTCCTTTAGAATAGAATTTTACAAGATCACTACTTGGAAAAGGAGAAGAACAAATTTTTCACTAAGTATTTTACATGCATAATTATAAATGTATTTCTATATAAATTATAGAATTATGAACTATAGTGAATATTTACATTAGAACATGAAAGAGTATCAATATTACATGAGGCATATGCAAACATAGTAGGAGGGAATTTTGTAGATGAATTCACCATGAGAAAGATCATACCAAGTGGTTTTTTTTGTTCAAACATGTTTCAATATTCACACCACATTGTCAATCCTTGTGATATTTGTGATATCATAAGGAAACCAATTCAAAAGGATGAAATTCCACTTAATCCATAATTAGCCATCTAACCCTTTTAAAAATGGGGGATAGATTTCATGGGGTTGTTTCCTCCACCATCTAGAAGGTCCATAGAGATTTATATCATCATGATAACTTATTATATTACCAAATGGGTTGAATCTACAACCATACAAAATTACATAGCATGGGACACAACCAGGTTTCTAAATGAAAACATTATAACTAGGTATGGATGCCCACACAAGATAGTTAGTTGCAAAAAAACACACTTTTTATACAACAAAATAAAAATCCTTATATAATAGTTTATGGTTGCACATCATCAAATCTGTCATATCACCTGCTGAAAAATGGAAAAGTGGAGGCCAAATGCTTATATAATAGTTTATGGTTGCACATCATCAAATCTGTCATATCACTGCGAGAAAAATGGAAAAGTGGAGGCCACTAAAAAGTCTTGGAAAGAGTGTTAACAAATATCTGTAATGTTCAAAGAGATGATTGGGATAAAAGAATACACACAATACTTTAGGCATACAAAAAAATACAACAAGAGGATCATAAAATATAAACCATTTCAATTGATCTACAAAATATAAATAATATTTCTAATGGAATATATTGTACCAAGACAATATGTAGTAATAATTACATGCTTAGGAGAAAAGATTTCATACAAAATAAAAATCTATATTAGACAAATATGAGAGAAAATAGGGTAATTAGGTAATAGAATTAGGAACATAAAAAAGTAAAATTAGTAGCATGAACATAATCTTCATAGTAAATAATTGTAAACAGAACATATATAATTATTTTATGAAAGAGGATTTAAAGCATAACCGAGACAATTACACATCAAGTAGGGAGACCCCTTCACCATTCATCACATCAAAAATGGCACAATTATATTATAATATCTATAACGGATCATGTTATCTAGAGGAATGAATGGATGTTGGATAGAATCCTACAATGGATAATTGTAAAATGACAAGAAAGAGACAATAGTAATTTTAAAACATGGGTTAGACTAGGATTTTTCAAAATTTATGCATGTGGAAGATAGAAATTCATAAATTTTATCAATCTACATTCCTATTTTTGTAAAATAGTTATGATTAAAAATATCATCTTCCAAATACCCAAAAACAATAATGTAGGGAAAAAGGTAAAGAGAATGCACATAAAACAAAGGCCTTGTGAAACCCACACAGAAACAAGAAAGGTATGAGACAAAAAAGATATTTAAATTTCTAAAAGGATGGAATGTTACTAGCTCACCGATACTTATGGTCAACATATCAAGCTACCAAGATTCTGTAAGATAAATAAAGAGAAAATTTCTAGGTGACATTAAGGAAAATATCCAATGGATAAAATTCATTAAAATGGTTTATCAAAGGCTAAACACATCAAAAATGGAAACATCACACCCATATGGAATATAAATAAGAGAAAAAGTAGGGAAATAGTGAAACACCTTTTAATAATGTGAAACGAGAATTTATAGAATTTATAAAAATTTTACCAAAATTATTGCTACTAGGCTTCAACTCATCATAAACGATTTAATCTCAAGGCAATAGAGTGGATTCATCAAAGGCAGGATTATTCAAGATGGTGTTATTATGGTTCATGAGACCATACATTCTATGGAGAATAATAAAAAAGCAAATATGGCTCTAAAGCTTGATATGAATAAATCCTTTGACAAGGTTTCTTGGGTTTTCTTGACAAATTCTTAACTAAATTTGGTTTTCCAGAAAAATTTAGAAAAATTATTAAGGCTTGTATCTCTACTGTCATATTTTCAGTGGTGGTTAATGGTGAGCCTATGGGTTTTTTCACTAGCAGCAGAGGGCTAAGGCAAGGGGACCCTATCTCCCCACTGCTCTTCATTCTTATGGCTGATAGCCTTAGTAGAATGATTGGTAAAGTTGTCAATGACGGGCTTTTGAAAGGCTCAAAGCCCACTTCCATCTGCCAAGCTATCTCACATCAACAATTTACGGATGATACTATCCTCCTTCTTTTGGCTTCCGTCATAGAAGCCAAGGCTACCAAGGCTATTCTGCAGCTTTACGAGTCTACTTCTGGGCAAGTGATTAATTATGATAAAAGCTCCATTTTTTTCTTCAACACTCCTGAAGATAGACAACTTAAAATTGCTAAAATTTTGGGCTGTAAAATAAGTGCACTTCCAGCCACTTACTTGGGCCTTCCTCTCGGCACTAAAAAAGTCTCTAGCAAGGTGTGGGATGATTTATTGGAGAGATTTCAAAAAAAAATGGCTGGTTGGAAAGGAGCCATTTTATCTAGTGCTGGTAAGTGCCTGCTCATAAAAGTACTCTTCAAAATCTGCCCATTTATGTCATGTCACTCTACAAGATCCCCTCTTCCTTCAGAGAAAAGATTGAGAGGATTCAGAAAAAATTCTTATGGCAGGGCATGGAAGAGAAGTTTAAATTTCACTTAGTTGCTTGGGATAAGGTTTGTACCCCGAAGTCTATGGGAGGATTGGGTATAAAAGACATTGAGAAAATGAATGAGGCTCTCATTGCGAAAATGGGCTGGAGAATGCTTTCAGAGAAACAACCCTGGATAGATTTAATCAAAGTTAAATACCTAAATCAGCAAACTGTCTACTCTTTCCTGCAAGATGAGCACCTCCCCTATGGTTCCATTTTTTGGAACAATCTGGTTAAGAGCAGAAATTTCATAAAGCAGGGCAGTAAATGGAAAGTGGGTGATGGTTGGGATATAAATTTCTGGGAGGATAACTGGTTTAATGGCAATCTCATGGACAGATTTGGGAAAGTTAAGGACAGTCTTGTAAGCAAGTATGGTAGTAAAATCAAGGATTATATTGAGGGAAATGGCAACAACAAGAAATGGAAAAAACTTTCTGTTGAGAGAGATGATCTGATACAGATTACTTCCTCCCTTCAAGATCAGCTAGATCTTATCCCCTTAAGTCAACTGGATACCAAGGATGAGCTGATCTAGAATAATTCCATTGATGGGGACTACTCAGTCAAAATTGGATACAATGCTTTCTTCCACAGTAGTCAAACAGAGTTCAACTGGAACGGATTTGGATGGCTGAATTAACTCCTAAAATAAATTTCTTCCTTTGGCTGGCTATCAGAGGCAGGATTCTTACCATTGACAACCTGATGAGAAGAGGCTTTATAATGCCTAATAGATGTCATCTTTGTAAAAAGACTCTGAGGATATCAGTCATCTGTTTATTCATTGTGAATATGCTACCAGAATATGGAGTTTTTCCCTCTCCAAATTTGAAGCTCTCTGGGTGGTGCCGAAGGATTTAAATCAGCTATGGACTCAATGGAACCCACCCTATAGGCATTGTGTTGTCAGAAGGATCTGGAAGCTGGTTATCCCTCATATTATTTGGAGGATATGGAAAGATAGAAATGATATTGTCTTTAGAAATAAGAAACAAAACTACAAACTCAGTACTGATAAAATTTCTAATGATATCAAAGAGAATATTGCTAGATTTAAACCCCCCAAGAACAAGAGCTATCCAGAAAATGAAGAGTATATCTTATCTAACTGGCAGATTGGAGCTGTCAATAGCCGTAACAATGCCGGTAGTAGTATTGACAGATCTTTGATTAAATGGCATCCTCCTGATTTTAACTGGTATAAGTTGAACTTTGATGGGGCTTCTAAGGGTAACCCTGGGATTGCGGCAGGGGGAGTGATCTGGGATCATAAAGGTAGTCTGATTGCTGCGTATGCTGGGAAAATGGGTGTTCAAACAAATCATTTTTCCGAAGCATTATCTGCTTTATGGGGCCTGAGAATTTCCCAGACTCATAATATCCGAAACCTCATTCTTGAAGGGGACTCCTTGAATATCATTAACCATCTTAAAAATTGCTCACCTCCAAGTTGGAACATCAAAGATTTTATCTTAGAATCCATTAGTATATGCCAAACCTTCAATAACATTAGGATCATGCATACTTATCGGGAGGGTAATAAATTGGCAGATGCATTGGCTAATTATGGCATTAATGTTAACCATATTGTTTGGGATAATAATAGCATTCCTAAACAGCTTCAAAGCAACATTCAAGTGGATATCTATACACATGCAAATTCTTGAATTGGGATATGATTATTGGGAGTGGGTTAATAAAACACCCACACGTGCTGTCTTTAAAACTAAGCTTTTGCAAATCTTGTCGAACAATCAAGACAGTATGAAGTATATGGATAAGTTCAAGTGGAGTAATATAGAAAAGAAAGGCACGCATGCAGCAACATTATGCTCTATACAATCTGGTTATATGACTCCACGGATCCCAAAAACAATAATGATGTCAATGATGATAGGGAGTGGGTTAGCAAAAGGGCCGTAGTTCCCACAAGCGAGCTTCCACAGGTCTAGATCAGCAGTCACGCGGCTATTCGTGGGAATTGCAACGGCTATTCTACTCAGTATTTTCACTGCGTGGATTGTAATAGTGGTAGGCGGACTGGCATTAGAGCTATCAAGGATTCTAATATTTGTTACAAGCAGTTAAGCACAGTGACGATGGGGGCCTTGCCAGATTGAGCCCAGCGTGGATCCAGATTGGAAGGATAATGCGGAGCTTTGGAGTATACTCAGCCAGGGAGGCATTACCAACTTTATGGAGAAGGTTCAAGGCCACGATCAAAGCATTTTTGTGTGTTTTGCAAAGGATTGGAAGGATCGAACAGTGGATTATGGGGGCAAAATATTTCGGTCAACGAGGAGTTAATTGCTGAGGTGACTGGCCTGGGCATGGAGGGATACCGTTTTTTTAATAAAAGGGTCGATAGAGAAGCTGAGGAGAGGAGATTCGTGGAGGGATCAGAGAAGTTGGTCTTTGTCACGGCGGGCCTGCTGGTAAACTCGATCCCTTCGCCTTATGATGAGGTAACCCGGATGATGGTGTGCTTCATTTCTTTGGAGGGAAGGTTCGTAACAGTGCCTGCTAAGCATCTTGTCTTCCTCAACCATTTTCGTAGGAATCACACGGTATGTTTTCCCCATTATTTGCTTAACTCTCTGGAGCGCTCCATTTTGGAGTTTCAAAAACATGCCCATGCGGTTCCTTTGCACCAGGGGCTTATTTTCTTGCTGCATAAGCTTTGTCTCCTCCGGTCTCCTGGTCTTCCTTCCTCCCCTGGCTCTTTTCCCCCTCTTCCTAGTTCAGCGGCCGCTAGCCCCATTTCTCCACATCCTGTCCCCGCCACTGCTGTTGTTACCCCTCTGCTGGTCTTCCGGGCTCCATCTTCCATTCCCACCACCGCTGCTCCCACCCCCTTCGCTTCCACTTCGACCAGACCTATTACCAGGTCTTCTAGGAGACTGAACCTTGATACCCCTGCTGTGGAGAAGGGTCCTCAAGAGCTTGAAATTTCCCACAACCTCTTGCATATCAGTAGTGCTAGTTCTCAGGATGCACAGATGGAGAACTCTACAAAAAGGTTGGAAGCCTTAGAGGCTGACATGAAGCTGTTGAAGGAGGAGGTTAAAAACTTGGCAAAACAGAAAGGCAAGAGGAAGAAGGAGGAGGAGGGGGCTATGGATAATAGCCAGATGGAAGATATATACAAGAAACTGAACTCTTTAGACTCCCGTTTAGGGAAGGCCAAAACTCGCCATGACTATAGTATGGCCATTTTTAGTGCAATTGCAGAGTTCATTGAACAACATGTCTGCAGTGTTTCCAATCTCAGCGGGGTTCCGGCATCGCTTTGGGACACTGATAAGGAAAGCAAAAGGACCATTGAGCAGCTGGATATAACTGACTCTAGCCCACATGACGACTTTGGGGATGTTCAAATCTTGGCAGAATATCAAATCCAGCATTGACAAAGCTGCCAAGAAGTAATTGTGGGTGCTTCTGCTACTTTTCTTTGTAAATATTGTTGTTTTTTTGCTTGTCCTTTAGCTGCTTTTCTGCTGTGTTTGTACTAGTTTTGTTTTGATGGGGTAGCTGCTCTCTGGCTACGTTGGACTTCATTGTCATATTTGGATTTTGATCCTTTTTTTTCTAGTTCTCATTGTTATTCTGGCTTTTAGGCCCTCTTTTGTTCTCAAGGGTATAGTCCCTTTCAAAAAACTATTTGCCAATAATAAAAAAATGTGAAACCGAGAATAAATAACTAATATAGTAGAAAAAGTTTGGAATTTTTAGGAATTTGAAATCAAGAGACGAAGAATGTGAAGTAAAGAACCAATATATTAATCAAATATCCATTCACCTAGCCCATCAAACCTAATATTTAAGGTATGATGAAGCAAGGCATCACATACCTTCCCGTGAGTGACTTAGAGAAGGAGGAAATGGGGATTTCAATAATGTTGAGGAAAAACATGGAGTAAGTGACTACATCACAACCTAATAGCAAGAGAAGAAAAATATTGGGGTTTAGAGATGCATACAATCCTGACTAAAGCTACAAAAGGGAATATATTTGAAAAATACCTAATGTGAGGAACAATTGTTGATAGGCTTGAAATATTTTCATATATTGGAGACCACCTAAAGATCATGCAAAAATCATGAGTTGATATTACAATGGCATCATTTACTTCCATGCACAAGATGTATTCCTAATCATCATAACCATAATCATTCAAGCCATTAGCTTTTCCAAAAAGGTATATATATGATCACATGAAAAATAACTTGAACATTGGTTAAATAGTCAACAACGACCATATATGGTCATCTATGTAGGGAAAGGGGAATCCCTTTATGATCCATTTCAAATCAAGTAATGCAAGTTCTGGAGGAAATTATTATAAATATTTTGTCAAGAAACACATGGTATCAAGAAAACATCGCTCATTGTAGTAGATATCATTACTAAAATGTGCAAGGATGGAGATGAGCTCAAGCATAACTTTCTAGTGCATGAACTCAACAAAAATACACAAAAGATAACATACACTAGTAAAATAGTTTTTAGTTATCAATGGTTGATCATGCTACTCTATTTTACACATTGACATCCCACATAATGCATAATTGAATTAAAAGGTCCATATTCCTTGTAGCAAGATTTTTCACATCATATTCTAGCTAAGCCATACAAAACATAAGAAGAAATTAAAAGTATAAGAGAGTAGATAAAAATAATAAGGAGAAACTAAAAAAACCTTTGTATAACAAAGGATGTGTGTGCATACACGGCTATATATATAAATCTAACTCTTCTATATAATAGGGTCATACTGTAATATAAAGGATCCAATGTTAAGAATCCAAATACACACCCATTCTTCATCAATATGGAGATAATGTAAGTATAGATAATAAGGTTTCATGACATGATTTCCACAAATGTGCAACCATTGTGCACTCAAACTCCAACAAAACTAGTTATGAGAGGCCTGACAAGCTAGAGGAACTATGTAACTAAAGTCCAAATATTAATTCATAGTACAAATGGAAGCTCAAACAAGAAGTTTGGTGAAATGAGAAAAATGGCCATTCCACAAGTTACGATAACTCACCAAAAGTTGAAACATATTGTGGTGCCCACATTTTACACACACAAATACAACAAAGAAAATACCAAGATAATTTTTTTGACTTACATTGCTCACTACACAATACACAGTAAGGGCTCCAAGTACAGGACTCGATACACATGCGACAATCACATAAGTCATCGACTCACATAGACACATGCAGACGACATCGGCATGTCGACGCTACACTTTTCCCAATGGAAGGTTACTAGTAAAGACCCAACCACAAGAAACGTGACTTTAGGAACGACGAACCCATGACATATCATTACTTTAAATTTATTTTAGTTACGGAAAACTTTCCAAGGTCATTATTAGGTAAGCATGATTTTCTCCCTTTTTCCACCTACATGTTCTGAAAATTTGTTTCACAGTTCACTTATTGTTCAACCATTTACTTTGCTCTTTACCCTTATGACAAATCTTCATAACTTACATAAGTATTTTCCATATTTCAAAATGCCTACCAAATTTTAAATCTCCAATTCTTATGTTAAGATTTTGATTCTCAAACGTTTATTTAACGTATAAAATTTACTCTTGCTACACAACAAAATCTAACGTGATGTCAAGATGAAATCTTGGGATTAAGGAAGACATAGATTTGAGATAGTATTTCTCCAAGAACATCCTTCGATCATGGAATAGTTATTTCCCTATTATTATTATTATAGTACAATAACTTGCTGAATTCCAAATTTGATTTTTATATATATACATCCTTTGTTTTCTCAAAGTTTGTACACACCATTTGACAATTCATATTCTTTGTAACACATGAAGTTGCTTAAATTAAGTCATAAGGACTCCTAGTGACAATATTCCCAACCTCAAATTTTGGTTTTACTCTCATATGATTTACTTTCGCGTCGCACTAGGATCTCATTATTACTATCATTTTAAACACAAGAGTTACAAAAGTACTTATCTGACATATTAAAGAAGCACAAGGTTAAGCTTAATTCCAGTTTCACCTAGGGCTTCAATTTCTATCATAGGTGTGATTAAGGTTAAAATGTATTTACCCTATAACCTTTCGTGAAAGATCAAGGCACTAAATTTTCACAAGCGTAAGACAAGACATTTATCTACAAGGGATAGAAGGGTTCACTGATGAGAATGCAAGACACAGAACAACTAAATCACGGCCTTCATTAAGGTCATTTGGATCCAACAGGGATTCCATTCACTGATGAAGTTAACTTCTAGGTCTAATTTCGTAAGGCCCGGAAATCCAATAGGATACAAGGGAGTAATATCTCTACCTACTCCACAGATGGGAAGGTTACACCAATTAGTCATTCCTTCTAACAAGGACTCATAAGGTGACTTCCAAGGTGATCTTCACCACTCAGCCTGGTGTCGACCTGAAGAGGGGACATTCTTCTCGTGATTACCAAATCTAGAAGGAAAACGCATACTCAGGATAGGTTGGACCAAGACATTCCTAAACATGGGTTTACGACAGTGTCGCTTAGACAAAAGGACTATGATGATAAACTCCAACTAGGGGTTTTATTTACCTAACCTAGAGTGTTCCATCGAGCGCAAAGCTTAAGTTCATTCTACGGTCTTAATTTTCTTATATGGTACAAAGGGTCACACTTGCAGGCAAGTATGCATGACTATTTTATTAAGGGTTGAGTGTTCCCATTAAAACTCTTTATTGTGTTTGCAATGTAAGAAGGTAACCCAATAATGAATTTAATCATTTATTAAATACTTGAGAAGGTACTCAAATGTATCAAATTCGATTTTCAATTTACTAAGTATAAATCAACCCCCTTTTTTTTCTTTTCTTATACACAACTAAGAAACATAATGAACCAGTGATTAGATGCACATTTCCTAAGTATCCCTAAAACTAACATATCATGCATATTAACAAATTTCATTTGTAACTTTTCGGTAACAAGAGACTGCATTAGACAGTTATTCATTTTACAATGACCTATAAAAATTTCAATAATAATAATAAATTTACACATCGCCCTTTTTTTTTTGTCGTCATTCTTCCATCCTACAAAACCCACGTGAGCAAGATATCAGCGATAAATCGCTGGCATGGCATCCACCCTAATCAATCATAATTATAATTTTTCAGTTTCCCATTTACATCTGACAATAATTACAATTTGCAATCGAAATTAAAAAAAAAGGTCTAGAAACATGTATTCATTGCATTTCATTTTTCTTCATTTTATAAACCCAGGAGAGAGAAAGAGAAAGGAAGAGAGAGAAAACATCGTTTTGTCAAAAGTTATAATACACACAACAAGTTTCATTATAGTGTTTTGAGACAGTTATTCACGTGTGTTAAAAGTTTCTAGGGTCATTTGGTAACCCTACAAGGTTCCGCAGCTTTCTACTTTTACATTTTCTCACTAGTTACAAAACGTTCAAAACGGGTCTCGAGGCTAAGAAACTGCTTCCAAAAGGTTATCTTCTCGATGAGCACGCACGTCATGATTAAATTTCTACGTGTCCCCAGATAAACCAAGAGTTCATTGCAACTGACGGAATTGAAAAAGAGCACACGGTTTGTGTTTGGCGGCTAGTTTTCTGGGGCCACTGGTCGTAGTTCACCCAGTAGTAAAATGAAAAAAGTTAGCTCAAGCACCCAGAAAACCACATCCATAACTGACGTTAGATGGAGAAGCACGCAACGAGACATCTCCTACTAGTTCCCCTATATAAAGAGAATTCATCAGAGTCAACGGGACTGAGAACTAGAAAACCATGTTCAAACGGCGACAAGTTTTCTGGAGTGACAAGACAAAATTAGACCAGTTTGACCTCGTCAAACTGCGACCGGAGGCCTACTAAATGGCTTCGCCAAACTATCCCAAAAGGTGTTATTTCCTATGCTTTGGATGTTCCATGCATTTGTCTAGTATAAACGCTAGAGGTTTGCAAAGACGAAACGTGATTTCTCTTTCCAGGTTTAAATTGGTGGTCCCAAACGAAAGCCAACTTTCTAGTTTTAACAGCTCTCTACTATTGTAAACCGGTGTAACAGGGCTCCTATAAGGGTGTCAAAAGGATGTCATATGATCGTTTCGGGTCAAACTAAAAATCAAGGTGACTCCTCGTATACCAAGGTACACGAATGAAACTTCACATCTTGTTTCCAAAGTTGCGCAGGGTACTTGGTGAGTCTCCGAAAAATGCAAAATTTAACTATTTAACACAAGGAGAAGGTCAACTTTATCAAATGGGGAGTCAAATTCATCTGGTCGATAAACGATATTGGAGCGATCAAGAAGGGTAAGAGTTTTCTAAATCATCTCGAAGCGAGGGTGATAGTTCATGTTTTGAAGTAGACGAGTTATAATGACTTCGAGAGTTGCGACACGACACTTTATTGTTTTGCAAAGAGTTGAAGGGACATTAAACTGTATTAAAAATCTAATAACTTAATATTCTATTTAGTTGCAAAAGAGAACTAAAACACGAGAATTATGAGAGGTAAGGAAAGAAGAACCATGCCTGGAGAATGAAGTCAGTCGAAGCCGCAGGATTTGGTTCAAGATCTCTTACTGGCAGCTTTGCCAACCCCACGAGCCTAGATCTAACCTCCACCATGTCACACCCACTTCCCGATCACTTGAATTTTCCAATAGAATAAGTAGTTGCTTGAAAGTTTCTGAGCTTTTTAACATACCCACTTCGTAAAAATCATGTTAATCAATGATGCAGTGTACGAGGTGCCCCAAGCTAGTTAGAACGCATACAAGCAACAAGTCCACCACATGACAATCTTGCTCCAAGATTTACATTTCGGCACAAGGAGTTAGGATGCTTGCAAAGGTTATGAACTCACATATCTCCACGAATGAATTCCAAGCTCAACCGATCTTTATGAGCACCAACTTGTTTGTAAATCAACAACTTGCATACAGATCTAACAAACCATGGTTGAGCATACTCTACAAATCATGTTGTCCATGATAAAACATCTATCTGGGGTATTTTGCAAATAGTTAACATGCTCTGTCAAAGCTTTCACATCTTGCATCCATGTCTAACATACCCATTTTGTGCAGATCCTGCAAATCATGGCACTCCATGAGACTACATTTCTTTGAGGCATTCTGTCAAACAGTTAATGTGTCTTTTCTATTCATCCATTTTGTGCATATGCTGCCATCATGGCATTCCATGAGACAACATTTCTTTGAGGCATTTTATCAAACAAAGTCCACGTGCCATGTATGTGCCTCCACCTTGTTTCCACATTCCTATTTTGGCGCTGACTGGGGACAACACATGGAAGTCCAAACCCTACCTTGGGATTCATATTTTGGCATAGGCTGGAAGTATGCTGGTAATGTAAACTGATCAGGTTGGAGACCTGTTTGACGCACGAAAGAAACAGTGTGGTTGTCTCCTAAGGAACCCCCACGCACTCCATGCTCAGCCAGCAGACCTGTCCCGTGAGAAGTTGTCTCGTTGTTTTATTTGGTTAAACACTGCAACACATCCACAAATGCATTGAAACAACCACATCTGACCAAACTCCTGTCTTTTATGCTATGATAACAGTCACGCAGGTCTGGGAGAATGCTGGCGCATTTTTTTTTAACACAGGCTGGGAGTATGCAGGTAAAAGCAAACTCATCAGGTTGGAGATCAGTTTGTTGCGCGCATGAAACCATGTGACTGTCTCCCGAGGAAACCCATGTCTTCTGTACACGGTCAGTTGTAATTGACCACGCCCGCCATTTCTTGTTTGCATAAAATAGTAAACCCTGCATCCAAAATGAAGGAACACGGCCTCCCTCATGCCTGGTGGTGCGCCAAACAAGTGTGGAACTTCTCCCATGGCGGTGGCAGTTCTCACAAAACAAACAAAACCAAAAAGATGAAAATACGATCCCCAATGGAGCCCAAGCCCTAAAATTTCGCCCCACTATCACGGATTTTTTTTTTTTTAATTTTAGTTCTTTTATTTTATTTTATTATTATTATTATTATTATAAATGGGGCATTACACATATCCAATATTACCTATTTGGTTCACCAAACTTTACTTTAAAAACCAAAATTCATTAGAAACAAAGCTCATTTATAGTGGCACTTGAAGACATGGGAACAAAGATGTATCTACCTAAAGAAATTGGTTCATATGGAAATAATTTCAAATAGCACAAGCTATAAATATTAAAATAAAACCTATAGATCTATTGAGACTTTCACCATGATTATATAAGTAGGGATGATTTCACACATAGCCAAATAAATAAAAAACATCATTTAGGGACTCAATGATGCAGATTCAATCCTAAAGAGAGTTTTGTTTTTCAAGGTATCAAAGTAACAAACTATGAAGAGGAAATTATGATGACACCTCTCATAAAATGGAGGATAGATGCAATCTCATAAAATTTAGTGTGCATATCACCTTCACAAGGAGATAAAAAAATATATAGTTTGGGGATTTATCACACATAGAATGACCTCACTCATATAAGAGGATATAGTTGAAGAATCCTATGTTAAATAGGAAAAAAGTTATAAAATAATGATAAGAACATGTGCATAAGTGGTAGAAAGACAAGACCCATAAATAAAGTTCCAAGAAAGTATATAGTTATAAACAATATAAATAATAGGAATAAAAATGAAAAACTAAAGAGGAATATGCCAAGAAGGTTAAAAAATAAGATAGGAGGAAGAGGAGTGAAAGTAGGAGCATGACGATGAGAAAAATAATAGGAAACTATGTAGGTCAAAACTGAGCAATCCATTTAAAAAAGAAGAGCCAAGAGGAAGAGCAAAGGAAGCAAAAAGTGAATAAAGAGCAAAAATAAGTATACATAAAGGATAAGGTAGAATAAGAAGAGAATTTAAATAAAGAGGAATAGGCGAAGAAGTAAGAAGAAAACAAGAATAAAGAGTAAGAGAGAGAATAAAGAAGAAGAGAAATATAAGATATAAGAAGAAAAGGATGAAACATATTAGGAGCAAGATAAAAGGCCAAGGATGCACAATGTATTGTGGAAGAAATTGTTGAATTGGAGTTAGAATCTCAAAGGGTCAATAATTAGGCACCATCTCAATCAATGGAAGAAGAAGAGAAAGAAAAACTTAAATTAAAAGGATAAAAACTACAGCCATTTTGAAAACCATAAGAACTCCCCCTATGTTATTGAGCATCACACATGTTCTTCTAGTTAATGCGATAAAAATTAAAGATCCTCAATTGGGAGGAGCCATCTAAAAAATAAATTATGGAAGGGCACACACAAACATTTTGGTGGGAATATCAATCAACTATATAGACATTAAATTATAATATAGTCCTCCCTTCATCTATTTTTTTGCACAATATACCTCATATTTCTGTTAGGAAAATAGTGTTTACATTATTAATATGGTTAGTATGAGTGAATAATAATTACGTGTGTAATTATTATTTAGTAAATGGTAAGTTAGTGATTTGTTATATAGTTGTTATATAAACAACTAATAACAAATATATTTTTTTGTACACGTTTAACCATTCGCATGTTTAGCATTTGAGAGAAATGCATGGGAGGATTTTTTATACCTACATCCTAAAATATAGGAAATATATTCCTATATATGTGTGGTTTTTGGAATGTAAATTAATGGAATATTAGTGAGATAATTATTCGTGTGTTGAACTTGGTACAATGTAATCCGAATTCATCATCTGGTATAAGAGAAATATTAGTCATTATCCTGTAATGGAGTTTTGAGAGTAGCCAGGGGTAATTAGAATTTTCCATTGTCCCGTATTATGTTTACAGTCTTGTTTTTTGTATTTGTGAATAATTTTTCTGGGTAGTATAGATTGAGAGATCTGCAGTAAGAGATTACGTCAGTACTTGTGCACGGATTAATTTTTTCATTGTCCTTTTGTGAGTGTTACGGCCTTTGCTAGATCTGAACTGATACTTATCGGTCACACTCAATCTTGAAGCTATCTAGTCAAGGATTTCTAAATTCATACAGGTCAAATTGATGAAATTCTAGGCCTGCACAGTCAGATCTAACGTCTGGTGATGGAAGAATAGTATGTTTTTAAGGGCAGATCCTTTGTTTTCTGTGATAAATGATCAATTCTATTGGTTGTATTCAGCAAGGATTTCACCTGTCAGATCTGATAGACCCATCCCACAAATGTGAATCGTGATCTCTTTACTATCTTTGTTTGTCAATAGTGAAGGTTCTAATATTGGCATATCTGATTGATATTTCTCTAGCTCTTTTCTACATTGTTTGAAAATTAAAAAAATCTCTCTACATATATGCGCTCATGAGGATGGCCCAATCTTTGTGTGAGAGGAATATGCTCAAAATTTAGATGACTCGTGGTTTTTGAAGAAAGAAAAATCTTTAATTGGCATCCAAGATCATCAAGTTTGAAAGGCGTGTGGTTGTACACGACTTTGTCAAATCTGTGACAAGAAATAATCCTGGTGTGCATAAGTACCTAATATTTTGTTGTATGTAAAATACGTTCTTAATTTTTTTGCATGGTTTACGAATAAGTCCATAGGATGTTGTGGTAATTCATTATTTGGCTTAGTTTCAAGTCAGTCAATTATAAGTTTTTATGAATTTTAAGTAGTCGTAGTCATCGTTTAAGAAGTCTCGAGGTCTTTTAAGATTTTGTTGGTCAAGTCAACATTATATGCATTCGAGTTTAGAATTAATAATGTTATTATCTCATTAAGTCAAGAAGTTATTCACAGTTTTGTCATAGAATTTATAATTTATTCTTCCCTTCATCTAATTTTTGCACAATATACCCCATATTTCCACAAAAAGTTTGCAAGCTACACATTTTAAATCATTAGTGAGCACAATCGATGTGGAAGAGAATTTATTGTTGTAGGAACAAGTTGAATACATGTATAGATTGCAAGTAAATATTGAGGAAGCAAAAATGAATTAAAAAAATGGAATAGGAACTTTGTAATCTCAAGTATGAAATTGAACACATCTCTCCTCAACTTGTTATTGATCCCTGTTATCCAAAATTCCCTTTCGTATTTTGATAACTTGCAAGTGATTTATTTGGAATTGAGCAAGGATAAAATTGAGTAAAATATGGAAAATTGAAGTGTTCTAAGGATTCCTCTCTCTCTTTCTAACTCCTTAATTCCACACTTGGCCTAAAGACTTAGAAAAAATCCAAGAACTTAGAAATATTTGAGAAAATGGGTCAAAAACAATGTATGACAAGTTTTGTTCGTAGGAATAGGAGAAACAAGTTCCTTCGGGACTCAAGTTTCATGTAGTATTGATTGGGCCACAATACAAAGGTTTCAAATGGATACGATGTTGTGCAGATTCGGGGTGAGTCAGCAGCACAAGGTGGTAGGTCGTGAATATATTCCCTGTGCTCAAGCTCCCGCATTGGCCTTAGGCCCGATAGATGAGTGCAAAGTGTAGTGTGGGCTGAAGTGAATCTGCGAATAACCGTGTCAAAGATAGAGTGAGTTCCGTGGGGAAGTAAGTTCCTTGCAGAAATAATTAACTGGAGTAAAGTGAGGTGATAGTGTGTTGTGGGTGTGACGAGTCAGTAAAGGAATGGTGCGGGTGGGGAACAGCTTCTCGGGAACCACTTGTTCCCTATAGAGACTTGGGACCTACAATGAAAAATAAATGAGGTGGAAAGGAGTTAAGTGGATCATGTAGAGTTAAGAAGTAAGGATAAAGGGCATCATAGGGAACACGATCCCCGCTGGAACTTGGTTCCCCACAATATTAAGCAAGCCACAAACCAAAAAAAGGATGAGGTGTGGGGTTCATCTTTAATAGGCATCGGAGAACCAAATGCATAAGGAACCAGCTTACTATGCACCCTCTGTACTCCCGAAAACTGAACGCACTTCAAAGCAAAAATATAATATAACTGTTGATAGTAATGAAGAATCAGAACCGTTTTTTCTTACGGCACCCCCGACTCGATCGACCATATCTCGGTCCCAGATGCTCCAATTTTAATAAAATGTGTATAACTAGAAATGTTTCTCCATGCTATGCGACATGAAATCTAAATAATCTGATTTTGGTGAAGGTACGTGGATGAAATTGAAGAAAACACACCAAGTATTAATGAACATAGTTCCAAGTAGTGAACAACAAGAATTAATGAATCATGTTTCCCCTTTCTTCTTCCACAAGAAAAATATCATGGGGGGATGGATTTGGCAGAGTGCCCATCATTATTTTAGGAGAGTTAATGCATGTTTTTGGTGGGTGAAGTCCTTAATTCAAATTTCCTCTTTTCCCCTCTCTTTCTCTCTCTCATTTTCTATTTAATGGAAAGTGAAACTCATTTATAAGTGTTGACATTATCAGTAATGCTAGTGCATTCTCTTTAATGTGTTGCGCATGTGTGTATGAGCTATAGGCCTTAGATTTGGGTTTCTCTATGGTGAATATTTCCTTTCACCTTCTTTCTAATGTATTGTGAATTCTTCTAAAGTAATAAAATACTTTTTTGTCTCTTAATCTGTCTTAGCTTGTGTTTTATAAGAATTTCTTGCCTTTCATTACATTTGTAGGTATTTTATGCATTTTTTTCTCCTTACAGGATCTAAATCATTATACTCCTTGAAAATGGAGGTTCGAAGGTTGTTTTGGACTATAGAACTCATGTCTTCCCTCTCCTTCATCATTTTGCTTACATTTTTCCTCATCCGAGAGTGCCTCTCCACCCCTTTCTTAGTTTTATCAGCTCTATTATTGTAGGATTTCCCTTTTGATGCACCTTTCTCTTCCCCTAGTCCCTTAGAATTTTAGAGTAGGGTAAGATAATGACATTTCCTCCTTATAAGTAGTTTAGCATTAAGAATAGGTAGAGGATTCAACCTACTCGGAGGTTTTCCTAAGTAGCAAGTCCCACAACTTGAGAGCCAATACCATGTTAGTAAAAAGTAAGGATCTCAGAACTTCAGCAAATCCTATGGTGCTACTTTTTTATAACAATTATGACACACATATATAGTGGCAGAGTTAGAATTTAATCTTTCCATTTTTCCAAGTTTTGGTGTGTATCTTGGTAACTTTCAGCCTTTGTAGGCTTTTTAGCAAAACATCTAAGGTGATTGAGTTTCATGAGAAGAATTCAAAGAAAGTCAAGAACAACAAAGAAGGATTTTTGAATACCCGTAGTTATCACCGGAAGAAGAATAAGAGGAAGAATAGTTTAGAGGTCACCTTCACCACCAAATAAGACTCTTTCTACTCCACCTCTTGATAGGCCTTTCTTGTAGTCTACTAGATTTCGAGACCTATTATTATGGAAACACCACCACCACAAAGGAATTTACCATTTTCCAACTTTACTGGTGGAAGCCCTCTTGTTCTTAATGCACAACATGATATACCAATAGTTGCACTCAAAATTATTCCATACTTCACTTATGAAAATCAATTTTCCTTGCTTGAGCACATTCAAGACATTGCAAATGTATGCTCTGTTCATCTAGTTACACATGATGATGTAACAATTAGTCTGATACCTTCTTCATTCAAGGGTAAAACACTTCAGTGGTACAAAATATTAAGACATGCATCCATTCCCGGCTGGGATGATCTTGGCACAACTATGTGTAACCATTTTGAGGAAAAATCAGATCACCTATCTTTGGTGGAGCAAATGACAACAACAAAGAGGGGCCCTAATGAGAAGGTGATCGACTTTAACACTAGATTCCAAAAGATTTGGGACAAAATTCCTCAATTGGTAAGACCTACACCCCAACATGCATTTCTTTATTATCTAAAGGCTTTAAATAGTGACATTTCAGTCATGATTTAATCCATGGGGGGTAGAACATTACCAGGTTCCTATAACATTGCTATTAGGGATGAGAATAGTCTTATTTAGGCTAGGAAACTTTCTCCTAGACCTCTAATGCCTATTTTCCCATAGATTGAGAATCCAAATTCTAATCAAGTCCCTAAATTATACCCTATTCCGACCCCAAGAAATTAGATCTCTAGTCAAGCATCTACTTCCTCAAGTACCTCAAATGAGTTGCAAGAGGTAATGAAAAAATTGTAAAATTTTGGGAATGAATTAGTATATATTAAGAGGCAGTAAGGCCAAATTTTTAGACCTTATAAACATTTATAACAAGCTAACAATTCCCCTTACCATCCAAACAATCCTCCATCCCAAGATGCACCTCAAAATCAAAATCAAAATCAATTTCCCTCTACTAGTCCCTTTCAACTATATAATCCGAATGTAGCTAGCTCATCTCAAGCTCTGGTTCCTGTTCAAAATAATCTTGTGCAAGATTACGTGTGTTGTTTCCTTTTCATCTCAAGAAACTAAACAACATGTCCCAATGGAATTTTTAACCAAGATTTGATGGTGATAAGTAAATTTATTTCTCAAGAAGCCCCCAGTAGAGGAAAATCAAGTACTAAATGATCACTTAGAGACACCTCCAGTGCCACTTCGCTTGTAAATTGGACACCAGAAGACTTATGTGGACTAAATCATAATATTCCTCAAGGTGTGGCTGCAAAAAATAGGTCTAAGAAGAGGGCTATATAAGGAGAACAATAAAAAAATTGTCCTTATCAACCTTCTTCGACACTCCAATGAGGTGGTAATGTAAACATAGCTCCAAAATGTTCCAAATCAGCCTAGAGGACCTTTTATATCAGTTAAAGTGAAAAAGAAGGTTGTTCCAAGTAAGTTGCAGAGAAGGATAATCCAAATCCTTTCAACATCCTTTAACAAATTAAGGAAACCAACGTGATCATTTCCATGTGGGAATCATTGGCAATTCTAGGTCAAAAGGATCTTTTCCAAGAAACCATGGCCAACTTGTCTATCCCAAATGAGTCACCCAAGGAACAAGAAAAGGTTCTTACCAATGCAATGCAACAAAAGAATGGTTAAAAAAGAAAAAACATGAAGCATCCACCCTTCTATGTATCTTTTATCATAGGAAATAAATTGGTGCATAATTGAATGATTGACTCGAGCAAGTTGTTCAATAATGCCAAAGCAAATTATAGACCAATTAGGCCTCAAGTATGAACCTATTTCTAAAGGTGTAGTACAGCTAGACGGAATAGTAGTATGAACTATTGGAATTATCATAGGTCTAAAACTCACACTACATGCATGTTCTAATGTCTCATTTCCAAGATGTATCCATAATTGATCTACCTCCACTCTTTTCTCTATGTCTATCAAGAGATTTCACTACCAAAATTGGAGGATATTTATCAGCAGATTGGTCTCACATGATTTTCAGGACTAGGTATGGCACTAAGGTTACTATTAGGTCTAAAATAATTTCTACATACCATATAAATCCTTATATACATATCCCTACCAACACAAATTGCACTATTTTTTATCAAGATTATTTTCCAAGCACTCAAGAGACAAATATTCAGGTTGGAGGCATTCTTGACCTACTACTTGATAAGTGGGCATGTGAGCGTTATAAATTTGATCCATATAATAATATTGAGGAGGTTGGTCTGGGTATTTATTATTTATATGAGCATAATTCACTTTTTCCTAGTATTATCAATCCAAATGACGAAGAAGAGAAAGGCATTTGGGAAATGTTCTTCGACTTGACGGATCAAGAAGAAAGAAAGGTACATGAGGAGGTATAGTTTTTGTGTCTCCTATGAGTATCAATTATTACTCATATTTCAAGTTTCAATACATCTGATCCATCAATAGAGTATAGTATAATTCTTTCATCCATGGTCTTCAATGGGAACAAAAGAAGGATATCGAAAATTGCATATATTTGGTGATAGTGAGCTGATTGTGAACTAGATTAGAGGATCAAATGCAGCCAAGAATGACTTGCTTAAGGCATAAAAGCAAAAATTATGGGATCTTTTAGAATATTTTGAGGCTTTTAACATCTAGGACATTTCATGAAATTTAAAATAGGCTACTAGTAGATTGGCTACAATTGGGACAATGTTTGATGTTGCAAAATATATCAAAAGGGAAAAAGTGTAACCACATATCAAGGTGATAGTGAGGCCTTTCATACCGAGAACATCAAAATTGGAAAGTATTTGATAATGATCACCAGATTGTAAATTTTATTCAAGAAGAAGCATATTTTTCTTTAAGGAATCAAGATAAGTTGGAACGACATTATGGGGATCAAGTGGTTAAACTCGGAAAAACAAGGTACCTAATGACCTAGTCACTTTGGAATCTATCTTCAATCCCAATGACCAATTCAGGAAAGAAAAAGAAAATATAATAGTCAAAGGTGAGGATTTAGATCCCATATCTATTAGTGAAGAAAAATTCCTCAACATTGGTAAGGTAAGAATTGAGGCTATAAAACAAAGCTATTGCAACATCACCTACTCTTATCAACCTAGATTTATCTAAATATTTCATTTCGTATTCCTTTGAGGTGTTAAGACAATCTCTACCATATTAGTAAAACTGGAAAAAGTGGATTTTGAGCAACCTGTTGCATTTTTTAGCCAAAATCTTAAATATTACAAGGCGAGGTATTCATTCATTGAGAAACATGTCCTTGTTATCATAATAAGTTTGAATAAATTCAGACATTTTGTATCCAACAACAAGATCCATCTGTTGGTCTTACACGTTGGTATGGAATAATTCCTCTTGAATAATGACTTGAATGAGAAAAGAGTTGGTTGGATAACCAAGATGATGGAGTATGACATTGACATTAAAATAAATAAGCTGGTTAGAGGTAAAGGGATGTGTGAGAAGCTAGTTTCAGGTGAGCAAGCTAATGAGGAAACCATTCTAGTGTTTCATGGTAACCAAGCACAACTATCTAATTTTCTCCCCAACTCTTGCTGGACTCGGGATGTAGTACGCTTTCTTCACATAGGCCAATACCCTCAAGAATTGAGAAAATATAAAAGGATATATTTCATACTTCATTCCATCCCATATGTGCTTATTGATGGTGATCTATTCAAAAAAGATGTGAATGGTTTTCTCCTCAGATGTGTTAAAATAGATCAAATAGAGAAGGTATTGCATGAGTTTCATGATGGAGAAGGAGGCCATTTTTCTCTAAGAGTCGCAAATCTCAAAATCGTAAAGGTTGGGTATTATTGGCCTAATTTCTTCAATAACTACTATTCATGGGTTAACAAATGCAAGAAGTGTGCATTTTTCACATGAAAAGAAACACTAGCAGCCCTTTCACTCCACCCCATCTCTGTAAATGAGCCATTCATGCAATGGGGGTTGGACTTCGTTAGGGTAATCAACCCAATTTCAATCTTGGGTCACAAATTGATCCTAACATCCACATACTACTTCACCAAATGGACAAAGGTAGTTGCACTGAAGGAAGCGGATGAGGTCAACATTTTTGATTTTATGAGGGTATTGTGGCAAGATTTGGTGTTCCTTCCACAATCATTTCTGATAATGCATTTGCATTTCTCAGCACAAAGATATCGAGTGAGCTATTAAGAATGGTATCTACTTAAGTACATCTTTAAAATATTACCCCCTGTAATGGTCAAGATGAGTCCACAAAAAGAACTTGTTAAGACTTATAAGGAGGAATTTGGATGAGAATCAGATAACATGGCACACAAAACTGAAATTTTCCTTGTGGGGTGACAAGATTACTCCCAAGAAATAAACTGGTAACCCTCCCTACAAGCTAGTCTATAGAAAAGAATCAAGGCTGCATATATCTCTTGAATTTCTAACATTGGAACTCATCAATTAGTTGGAGTTTTTAAGTATGAAGCCATAGAATTTAGGTATGTAGAGCTCATGGAAATTTATTAAAGAGTTGAGAAATCAAGAAATGCGAGATAATGGAAAAGGATCAATCTCATATTAAGAGGAGTTTTGACAGAAGGAAAGATATAAGAGCTACAAAGAAGGAGACTTAGTATTGAAGTGGGATGAAGACAGGGGTAAAAATAGGTAGACATTCCAAGTTCAATGTAATATGGAGTGGAGTCTACATGATTTTAGGATGCAAGTTAAATAATGCTTTCCAATTACCTAGATTTGATGGAGAAGAATTACATATTTTGGTCAATTAGATCCACCTTAAGAATTGTAATTGAAAGAAATACCCTCCTTGTGCATAGTAGATTAGTTTTCAATTTACTCTAAGTTATTTTAGAAGATTTTATTGTTACTAGAATAGGTTTCAGTTTCCCTAAGTGTTTTGATAATTATTTTGCTGCTTTCGGATGAAACATTTGTTAATGTGGTTCATGAAGGACTCCACAAGTTGATATTGGAAAATTTTCAAGGTTGCAAGGATCAACTGTAATATCTTAGGAAATCAAATGCAAAGAAACTAAAATCAAATATGGGACAGTTAGAAATTGTCCATTCATTTGTTCCAACAGATCATTTACCACTCAAGTTACATACATTCAGGATGGGATTTGTTGCTACTCAGTTTCATCATTGATTATAGAGGAATCAGAGTGAAATCATCAAGTTAAAACAATTTTCCACTCTGATAAAACTTAAAGTAGAATATTTTATGATGAAATTGATAATTTCAAGCTACAGTGTTTCAAGTGGACCCGAGGTGAGAAGTTCAAGTTTAAATAAGTTTCATACTATTACATTAACTCCATGCCTAATGGATTTTTCAAGGCCATTGATATCTTCATCTGATAGGAATATAGCCATGTTGAGTCGTCAAATTACTATCCAAAATTCCCCTTTCATGTATTTTGATAACTTGCAATGATTTATTTGGATTTGAACAAGGATCAAATTGAGTAAAAATGGAAAATTGAAGTGTTCTAAGGCTTCCCCTCTTTCTTTCCCAACTCCTTAATTCCACACTTGGCCTAAAGACTTAGAAAAAATTGAAGAACTTAGGAAAAAATTAAGAAAATGGATAAAAAATAGTGTATGACGAGGTTTACAGTTCGAAGGAATAAGAGGAACAAGCTCCTTTGGGCCTCAAGTTATCTCAGTAATGTTGATTATGCTGCAATACAAAGGACTCAAGCAATACAATGTTATATGGATTCAGGATGAGTTACATGCATAAGAATTTGGACAGAATATGTTCCCCGGGATACCAAGTTCCCGAATTAGCCTTGGGCCCAACAAATGAGTGTACTATAGTGTGGGCCGAGTGAAGTGCAGAGAACTACGTTGGAGGTAGAACAGGTTTTGTGGGGACATATATTCCCCATGGAAGTGATTAATCCACAAAAATTTAGGTGATGGTGTATTATAGGTGTGATGAGCCATAGAGGAATGGTGGGGGTGGGAAAAGGTTGTTGGGATCCACTTGTTCCCCGCAGGATTATGACCCATAATGCAAAGGAGTGAGGCGGCATGGAGTTAAGTGGTTTGTGGAGAGTTAAGAAATTTGTAGAATGGGGATCACAGGGAACACGGTCCGTGTAGAATGTGGTTCCCGAAATATTAAGCGATCTTCAAACCAAATAAAGGCCGAGGTGTAGAGTGCATGTTTAATAGACATCTAAAAACAAAATACACAAGGAACCACTTCCTATGTACCCTATGTACCCAAAACACCCGAACTACCCACACTTTAAAGGAAAAATATAATATAACTACGGATAGTAATGAACAATCAAGACTTTGTGTTCCTTATGATACCTTGTGGACCCGATCAAACATATATCACTCCCAAATGCTCTAAATTTAATAAAATTTATATCACTAGAAACAACGAAAGAATTTGATTTTTTTGGGGTAGGTTGATGAAATTGAAGATAACACGCCTAATATTAATAAACATAGTTCTAGGTAGTTGAACAACCAGAATTAATGAAGTATGACACCCCTCTCTTTTTCCACAAGTAGAATATCATGGAGGATGGATTTGATAGAGTGCCCATGATTGTTTTAGGAGATTTAATGCATGTTGTTGGTGGGTGAAAAACTGAATTCAAATTTCCCTCTTTTCCCTCTCTTTCTCTCTCCCATTTTCTACATAATGTAAATTGAAACTCATTTGTAAGAGTTGGACATTCTCGTAATGCTAGTGCATTCTCTTTCAAGTGTTGTACATGTGTGTATGAGCTACATGCCTCAACTTTTGGTTTATCCATGGTGAATCTTTCCTTTCACCTTTATTGTAATGTATTGTGCATCCTTCTAAAGCAATAAAATACTTTTTGTGGCTGAAGTCAAAGCATATGTGTGTGTCCCACTTGGTGGCCAAAAATAATTTAAAATCTAACTAATAAATAAGTATTTTTAAATTCTATAAAAACTTTAAAAAATCAGGTAAAATCTAGATGCCCCACACCTTGGTACTTATAACCTCTTTAAAATACATGTTTGGTCATTTAATATGTATTTGGTTATCATTTTGGTTGTTGGACATATTTTTCTGAAAGGAAAAAAACTACAAAAAGTGGAACTAGCTTGGTTTATATTCAAATTTATTTCCTTCCATTACATTTTTAGGTATTTTATGCATCTTTTGTTCTCTTTCTAGGATCTAAATCTTTTGCGATCCAAAAAGTGGAGATTTGAAGGCTGTTTTGGACTATGACACTCATTTCTACCCTCTCCTTCATCATTTTGATTCAATTTTTCCTCATCTAAGAGTGTCTCTCCACCCATTTCTTGGTGTTATCACCTCTCGTTAGTTTAGGGTTTCCTTTTATGCACCTTTCTCTTCCCTTGGTCCCTTGAAAGTTAGAGTAGGGTTAGATAACTTCATTTCCCTCCTTATGAATAGTTTAACATTAAGAATAGGTAGATGAACCAACATATTCTAGAGGTTTTTCTTAAGTAGCAAGTCCTACAACTTGAGAGACAATCCCATGTTAGCAAAAAGTAGGTATCTCAAATTAGAAAATCCTAGGGTGCTACTTTATTGTTATAACGATACCATAGGTGAACAAGTAATGAGAGAATTATTTAGTTAACTTCTTTAGTAGAGAAACTAGTGGATAATTGGAAGGATAACAACACTATGAAGAAACTCAAAGTGAAAGTAACCATATCTAAGAAGGAAGTTAAATATTTACACATCATTTTTCAAGAGTGCCCGAAGAAGCTTCAATAAGCTAAAGCAAAATCTATAAAACCCTTTTTGAGCCCTTGAATTGGAATATGCTATTATAAAACACAATAGAAGATAGAAAACTACTTCAGACATGAGAAAAATAATTCAAGCTCAAATAATGACAAGTAAAAATGATCAAGAGGTTTATAAGGAATTACAATCATCATTGTAAGCTCAAGACAATGTCAGTGAAAAAATAAAAGAATGGGAACAAAATACGCTATGCAATACCTTTGTCAAAGTTCTAGCACAATAAAATGTGGGATCGATTAGAAGTTTTATAATAGGAAATCTAAAATTCCATCACTCTTCATGGGAAAGTTATGCACAACACCAAAGAGTATTTATTCGATCAATCTATGAAAACATTATCATAGTTGTACATATTCTTTAGTAGAGTAAATGAATTTCTCATAGACTATGTTGTCTACAAGGAACACTTGGAAGCATTCCTCCTAATCTAAAAATGGATGTTTTAACAAAATTGATCATTTTCTGCATTTTCAAATATTTTTATAAATTTTCTATATTTTATATTAAATTGGCTTAATAAATACCAAATTTTATTCCAAGTGATAATTTCATCGAAATGGTCACTAATTCAGCATTTTATATTTGAAAATTTATTTTCTCAACTTTTCCATGATTTCCCATAACTATGTAAAAATAGCTTGAATTTTCAAAAACTAGACTAATACTTGATTTAAAAAATTATAAAACAGAATAAAATAGAGAAAATTACAATAAAAATTGATAATGGAGTTTTTGCAATTAGACTCTCTTTAAGTCTACCAAAACATCAACTAATTGAGTAAAATATGAAAAATAACATTTCTTACATAAAATTATTCTCTAATGGTGGGTGTTCCCTCCCAAAAATTTCTTCAATTTTCCAAAAACTTTGTTTTCTATTATATCTCAGTTCAATCTCCACATGACACCTATCTCTTACATTCACCCTCCACTCTCCCTTTATAAAGGAGATAAGCTAATTTTAAAATGGTTACAAAATTTACTTTTTTCATCAAATAATGGCCTATTTATATCATTATTATCCTCATAGTCGAATGGCCAAGGATCATTATTAAGAATGCCCCAATATGCCTTGTTTTAGAAAATAAATCCTAAAATTTAAAGGGATATATACTAAATATGTATTTTAATACTTTAAAATAGGGCATGCCATAATTGGAATGCCAAATAATGGACAACGTGGGATGAAGGGTTCAAATCCATTTCCCACATTAAGCCTTTTGTTAAGGCTTGTCTAAGCTATTGCTAATTTTTGGATTTAAATCTCACACCCTTTGTGTAGGCAACAAATAATCTATTTAAATATAATTTTTGCTATAGAATAACCCACGTTCTGCATTTTTGGTTTTTTGGTTGACCAAAATCATGCTTTGAACTTAGAAACTCAGACATGCATTGAACTTGGTCTTGTTGTTGGTTGGAAATGTTCTTGGGCACTTTGAACTTACCAAGCTTTCTATTTCCTATTGCTTGGTGGATATGCCACATGTCCTTTTGTGGTAGAATATTTTAACTCCATGATATATAATCCCACATTCATTAAAATTGAGTCTCCAATATTTTTATATGTGAAAAATATGCAATAGAATGTGAAGAATAAGGTAGAAGGGTACCCTTCCTAACAAAATGTGAACCCAAACTATTGATGGTACCCCATATAGAAAATATCATAGGCCCCACACTCAACCATTGAATAATGGAAGAAAAAAACCAAACAAACCTTTTATCAAAATTTTGTTTTCAAAGTGACAATAACCAACTAGTCCATTTAGAAAGCCCAGTCACCATGATGATATCCTCACTGTTACAATGCACATACTTTTCTTGTTAGAGAATAAGTTTAGTTAGCCATAAAATTTGCATACGACGTCATTTTGACCCCATTAAAAATGCATTCAAAATATATTTATGATCTCTTCATTGTATGGGTTGTTTTAACATAATTGAGAACCATATTACCTAGTTAGTGTGGGGATACTCCTAGATCACAAATTTCCACTAAAAAGTGTTTAGACCACTAAAATATACTTCTCAGAAAATATGAGAAGATACAACCACCACATTTTTTTATTTCTTTGCATCTTCCACTTCTCTCTCCTATCAAGCATAACATCTTCTTATAACTCGTCAAGTAATTTATGAGAAAAATCATCAACAAAAGGAATTTTAATTTCTCACTTTGATCCATAATCTTAGGAGGAAATCTCTCCCAATATTGGGTTATCTATTCCCATACATGGCTATCTCTCATAATATGGGGATATCTCTCTTGATATGGGGCTAAAATTTCTCTATATTTTCTCTAGGAAGTATATGAAATAGAATTTAAGTCTTAAACTTGTTACTTATGTAATAATAGACAATCAAAATTCTTTTGTCTCCCAATAAGGGGCATAGAAGTTCTTATTCTCCAAAAATATGGGCTATTTCTATGAAAATGAGACAAGTATTGAATACACTCGCCATGTCTGAAATTACATTAGTTCTTAACTCTTGAAGACTAATCACCCTATATTGTTATTATCACCAAATCACAGCACCCTATGGTTTGCACAAGTGTGTGTGCTTGAGATCATGGTGTGATTAGATAACATGGGTACTATCTCCAAGTTTTGGGACTTGCTACTTGAGATAGACCTCCAGAGAAAGTTGGTTCTTGCTCCTAAACTACCTACCACAATCTACTCTAATGTAGGAAAAACTATCTTTCCTAATCTAACTTTCCAAGGGACCAAGGAGAGAGAGTGCATGAAAACAAATCCTACACTAAAGTAGTGATACACCAGAAAAGGAGAGTGTGAGAATAGTATCCAATGTGTGAAAAAATAGAAGCAAAGTACATACTAGAAGGGGTGATAACAGTTCTCCACAATCTAGCAACTGCATTCACAATAATATTTCATGCACACATAATGATAATGAATCCCTACAACAACATAAGATAGACACAATATATATGCAATGAGATTGAAGGGGAAAGAGGAATGCAAACAAACACAATAGGGAAGAGAAATCCACAAACTTATATCTATTTCTTTCATAAGTATGCACAATCTAATCTATTACAAGATAAGGGCCTGGATCACCATGTAAGGAGTCCACTATAAGGGCCTGCAACACATTGGCTTCACAAAACAATTTTGACAAAGTTTTTCTACTCAAAACTATCTCCCTTTACAATGAGCCCAACACTCTAATTTATAGAAATCTGAGAAGAGAGAGAGAGAGAGGAAAATGAAAATCCTGAAATATGTCCTTCAACCACTTGTAAGAGGTAGTAAATGAAGTGAAATGATGTTATGTTGCTTGCAAAAGGCTCCCATATTGTCCCCTAACTTGCTGCAGTGAGAAATGTCAGCCCATGCTCCATTGAATGCATCCCAACTACCAAATAAAACATTGTTATGAACTTGGCCTCATTTTTTACAAAATCACCATAGATTCCTAATCAAATCCTAAATTTATTGATTTTTGTGTGTCACACTTGGAAAAAAATTTCCAACGGTACTAATTTTGTGCGTTTTTGTTGAGAAACGTAAAAATTATGGCTATTTGAGTGTGGGCAGCTATTTTGGGTTTGCCAAGCATTTATTTCATTTAACGAGACTTGGTATTTGATTTTATAGAGATGGAGATGTTTATTATATTTTAACATATCTACCCTCATTAAAATTAATAAATCCAATTTTTGTGGCATAGAGAATGTCGTTCTCGTTGTAGAAAGTCATTTTTGTGAAAATTGAGCTCGGATCAAAAGTTATCACCATTTGAAGTTCGGAGGGTCATGCACTGAGTTTTCCCTTGCATGTAGACATATCAGCTATTTTGGGTATTGGTATCCTGGCTGTCCCAAAAAAATCACCACATTTTCCAATTATCATTAACTGTGATAATTTCAGGTTTGGATGTCCCATATGTCTTGCCATTGACCGGGTCGTGAGAGCCGTTGACTGCCGCTTCACCTGCACCCCTTTGTGATTGTTCATTTTGGAATTTTAGAGCCTAAGCATTCCTATGTCTGAACTATCGTGAGTGCGGCTTGTGATATTTTGACCAATTTTCTAATTTAATGTTGGTGCGGTAATTTTGGCCTTGTGGCAAACTCTTGTCCCAACGTCCTGCGGACCACACGGGTGAAAAATACCTGATTTTTCCGATCCCTTCTACTTGCGGTGATTTCAGCCATGTAGGTCCCGATTGTCCCGACATCCTGCACACCATGTGGGAAAAAAATACCTGATTTTGTCGATTTGAACTGCCCGCGGCCATTTCATCTTTTCAGGTTCCGGATGTCCCAATGTCCTACGGACTTTCTTGGACATATTTTTCCAATTTTCCGCACAAAAAAGGAATGCAGCCATTTCAATTTTTTGGGTTCCAACTGTCCCACGCGTACTAGTGTAGCATGGGACAAATACTTCCACTTTTTCCACACTACACTAAAAGAGGCCATTTTTGGGATTTTTTCAACCTTTTCTAACTTCTTGAATTTTTTTCTTTAGATAGGGAAGTTAGAGAAGAGCCAAAGGGACCTCCAGAACCTGATTTTGGGCCTTTGACCAATTTTACTCACTCAAGCTTGAAAACAATTATGCAGGTTATTCAAATTTACCTTGAGGGGTGAATTTGGGATATCAACTGCAACTTACAAACCAAGGTGGAAAACAGAGTTCATGAATCCCTCTTATCTCTAAAAATGACATTCTTGCACTCTTGGTATCATGGTCTTCTTCTTCAAACATTCTCTTAGCTTGCACACTTTTATAGGATGGAATGAATCTCTCCCAATAAGATATGTTATTTACATTCTCCTTTATATTTAATATTCTCAAAAAGGGTAGAGAATTACATTGTGTAATAATGGATGTTATAACATGTTACTACTTATAGAATTTCCTCTTCTTGGGGTCTTACAATTAAATGCAACGTACATGAATTATAAATACAATTCCATTTATCAACATTTCCCAAACTTGGGTCTTACAAAATATGGATATAAATAATTACATATACATTGAAAGGACATGTTTCAATGAAATAAATTGGATTTCAATATACATCTATAAAATAATAGTACTTTTATTGAGTACTACACACCATGGAATGCTTCTCATGTTGATCTCATGTCACTTCATCTCCCTCTTGAATAAAATGAAAACTCACGTGTATGTTATAATATACCCATAAATATGTATCTCTACTGTTTTCATACTTGGAGAACCTTTTTTTGGAGACATCTCTCAATAGAATGCCTCTTTACCCATATTACCAAATTCTACAAGAAGTGGTAAGAGAAACATACTAGCTATAATTTCAACATGAACATGAGAATGTAATGTAAAATAATACAAGATCTTATATTGGGATTATCACAATTTTCTTCCTAACTTGGATGGCTATACCTAAGTCACCCTTAATGAATGATCTAACTCAACACTTACTTAGACAAATGGAGTTAATTTCCTTCACAATTCTTCAAAAATGAAAACCCAAAAATTTATTTGGAGGTGCTATAAGACTGCTAAAAAACATAATTAAGGAAATATACTATCCATGAAAGTAAATACTTTCTTACCAACCCAATCCAATAAATTATTATCTTTGGATAGGTCCTTCTTGATGGAATATTCTATGAATAGGCGGGATTCTTCATGGTTTTCCTCTTGAAATTTTGGTGTTTGCACAAATTTCTTTTTTTTGGTATTAGGAACAAGTTGTGGATGAATATTCCAACATTTATTAACCCAATGGTCACTCATATTACAATAAGAGAAATATTTTTGTCCATATTCTTAGAGAGTAATCCCTTTTTCCATTCTCCATATTTTGACTTTGAGAGTTGTCTTTATAATGAGTCTCATTCCTCTTAAAGGACATAGGATTCCTTTGGATGGACTTTTTTCTTAAACATGGAAGCATAATGGACATTCCTTTCAAAAATGAACGTGGATATGCATATTGTTGGTACCCATATTTACACCTCCTTGGGGATAGAAAGCATCATGAGTGAAGTGATATGTTTCAAGGATGAAAGACTTTGTTTATGTTGTTTGGTATCTAGGAAGATGTTTGAAATACTCATTTGAACCTAGATTTGGAGGGACCGAGTGTGGTGTCGCCAAAAATTTCACTTGGAAATTTTTAGATACTCCTTTAAAAAAATTGAACTTTGTGTCTTGTGCTGATTTTTTCAGGATGCCTTCGAGAGATTGCAAGAATTTTTTTGGTCCAAAAAGGTGAAATAATGGATTGTATAAAAATAATAAAAATATTCCATCAATGCATAAAGTTTAAGAAAATATGCACTTTTAGAAAAAAATGACACCTAAAATGGAGCCACGAAGTGAAATTTATGGCACTTGCAAGTTTTTGCTACTACATCTTCTTGGACCCTTTCCAAAAATGGAAAATTTTATTCTTTCCTTGTGTTTTCTTCACCAAAAATAAAAAAATGTTAAGATATGATTCTTAGACCAAAATGTGGAAATTAGAGCTACCCCACAAGTTGGATTTTAATGTTTCCTTCCACCTTGGATTTCCACGCCAATTTTAAAAGCAGAAGTCATGATTTCCATGCCAATTTTGGGAAATTAATTCCAAGTGCAAGTTGCATTTTTCTGAAGCTGCCTGTTGGGTCAGAATTTAACACAAATCACTTAAGTGAATTGTGTGGAATTGGGAGCTGCCAGGAAGGGTAGAGTTTCACACCTGCCTGTTGCTTGTGTGTTTCACACAAAAGATTATTTATTCACCCAAGAAAGTCACACTTTTTGTCTGCCTACTGGGTTAGAATTTAATAAAAATCACTTAAGTGAATTGTGTGGAATTGGGAACTGCCAAGTAGGGTAGAGTTTCACACCTACCTATTGCTTGTGTGTTTCACACAAAATATTATTTATTCACCCAAGCAAGTCACACTTTTTGCCTACCTGTTGGGTCAGCATTTAACACAAATCACTTAAGTGAATTGTGTGAAACTTGGACCTACCTGGCAGGGTAGAGTTTCACACTGCTTTCTACTTGTGTGTTTCACACAAAAGATTATTTTCTCACCCAAACAAGTCACAATTTTTTCCTGCCTTTTGGGTCAATGTTTAACACAAATAACTTAAGTGGAAAGTGTGAAACTTAGACTTGCCTGACAGGGTGGAGTTTAACACAATCACTTAAGTGGAAGGTGTGGAATTAGAAGTTGTCACATAGGGTGAATTTTCACACTTGCTTCTTCTACTTATGTGTTTCACACAATTCCTATCCAAAAATGGTGAATTTCTTTGGCATTGATGCATGCTTTAAAACGGCTTTAATTTAATTATTTTTTACAAGTGTTGGTGTCAAAGATAGGGAGGAATTCAACACATGCAAAATCCCTTTTACAAGTTTGTGCATGTGCTCCCAATCTTCCAGATTGAGGCCTCTATTGTATTTAATTATATTTTTCTTCACCCGAAGTGATTTCCGAGAGTCAAAATTGCTCATATGCAATTAAAAATAAAAGGTGATGATTTTTTTTTGAATTTTTAAAGAAAGAATTTTATCAGGTAGATGTATTGAAGAAGAACTACAAAATCTTCAAGGATAAAAGGAGAAGATAGGTCAGAGGAAACACCTGCAAGAAAATCACAATCAACTACTTCCAGATCCAGTTTGGTGAGAATCAAAGGCAAAGAGTCAACTGCATGCAGGAGAAAAAGCACCTCAGATTCAAGGCAGAGATATCATCCAAATCATTCATGAGGTTGGATCAACATGCAGAGTATGGAAGAAGAACAAGACTGAGAGTGTTGTAGCTTTCTTCTAATTTCTTCTCCTCTTTCTTCTTCTTTCTCTTATCTTCTCCAAAAAATTAATTGAGTAATCAATTAAAATTGTAAAACTTAGGTAAATAGATTTAAAATTTGTTGTTTCAAGTTACTGGAAGAAGTCAATTATTTGGAAATAGGTGGCAGACATACAAAATAGAAGGTTCTATTTTTAGTTGTAAAGCATGCATGTCATGTAATGAGAAAATCTAGGGAAAATACTGCCAGCTACTTCCCTTTTTCATAGCTTCAACATGTGGCAATTCATTGAAAGCTTCCTATTTGTAATTTCCCTCTATGCACTATAAATGGAGGAAGAGCCTACAGGTTAAATAATCAAAATTTTGCTAAAGCATTCTTGAGTCTTTAGGTGTTGTTATTTCTATGAAAGCTGGGGAATTAAATAAAACGTGGATTTATAGAGAAATTTGTGTTTATAGTGCTTCACTTCTTTCTTCTATTTTAATTTTTAGATAAACTTTGTGTTATCTAATATTTAGGTTAGAAGCTATTCATTTCCTTTACTTGTGATTATTGTGAGATCTACTTGTTTATTTAATCTATGGGTATGATACCAACTCTAAAAACTATTGGTTGAATTAAATATATTCCTTTCTTATTTCCTAATTTCATTATTCCCCCTTCTACAAATACTTCATAAGCAACACTTACTTGTCAGTAGAATTTCTAATCTATAGTTCATGAGATTTGTAATTAAAGTAAACCCCCTACAAATATTTATTAAGATTCATACTTATTAGATTGATAAACATCTTACATGGGAGCCTTACCGATAAATGAGGGAGATTTATCTCATGACTACCTAGATTTTTGGTTGTGCCAAAAATCTAGCCAACAAGGCGACACGTATAAAGAGGATGACCTTCCTTGCTACTTTATGCCCTGCCTTTGACCTAGGTGAGAGAACCCTTTGTGTAACCTAAAAATGTAAAGGGATAATTAAAATCTCCAATCTCCTAAATTATTTTTGAAAACATATAATTTAGTCTTGGATGATCATGGCCAATGAATGCACTATTTAACTCTTACAATTTTTCACACTAAACAATGCATATGTCACTCCAATTAGACTTAGGTTACTCTAGACAACATGAGATTCCATATGCTCTTGCATATTTATGGAAAGGGAAGTTAAATTTGCAAAGTCCTTTAATAAATGCTTATAGGAAAATAAAATAGAGGTAAATGGTAGGATTTGAACAATAGTAGGCTTATGTTTTGTATAACCGGGAGATTAAAACAAGATGGAATTTACTATGATAGGTTTCTTAGAACTCCAGTAATGTCAGGAATCATTCTAGGTAAAAGGGCACTCAATTGGTCAGAAATAGTCCCTTGGAGAAAAGGTACACACTCATGGAATTTGAAGAATGCATGATTTCATACAATCTTGAAGAAATTACACATGAAATCTCATGTAAATATCTTTAAAAAATATTCACAACACACTACCTATTATATGCCTAAGATATACTTAACGGCATACAAAAAGCTTAGGAACAGAAGGGAATCATTATGAATTTAAAATTGTGTTTAGTACTATGAAAAGAAGGCTCTGATTACAGTACAAATTCAATTACCAAAATACCACCATTGAGACCAGATCTAGTGTAACTCAGAGGAGCCATAAACATAAGATTACAATAGGAAAAATAGCTAACTGATTTAAAGTATATTGTATTAAGAAAAAAATGTAACAAATCTTAATGAGCATGCACACAGTTCATTTTCAGATATTCAATTTCCTTAACAAGGGAACATAAAACCTATGATCTCAATGTTTATCAATGGTTGTACACTTACAACCATCTTGACATAGGAAAATTTGAAGAAGTAAAATAACTCACAGAATCTCATTAAAATTCATATTTCAAGAAAGCACATCAAAATCTCTATCTCTTCTAAAATTTAGAAAATTTTAACCCCAAAACTTGAATTTTTCAAGGAATATTCCTAAGCAACAATATATAATTCTATTGTCTTGAAAATATATTATTCCCTATCGTTCCATGTGGATACATCTTTACAAATGTTTTCATGTGAATATTTCATTCTTTTATGATGATTGGGATTCCTATGTCATCCATTTGACATCATCAACTTGATTATTCCCCTTTTGGGTAAGTTGAGAAACCTTTTTAATGATTTTTTGAGTGCCCCAAAATGGTTTGATTTTATGTTAATCATTCCCAATTCTTGGGAATCCTCCTTGAAACACACCCAAATATTGTCATATCTTTCTGAGTTGAGTTTCCTGGTGTATTATGTTACATCATGCTAATTACCTCCTTTTTGAGTGATATCAATATACTTCACTTTTATCTCCCTTATGCAGATATCATAAACAATCTCAACAATTAACTCACCATGATTTTTCTTAATTTAATTCACCACCCTCCTCTTCACTATAAGTTCACATCATTTCTTCTAAAAATGTGCATCTCTTGTTTTAGTTTTAAGTGCAAGAAGCTCAATGAAATTATTTGTTTGTAAGATGGTTGGATTGGCATTAGCATCTAGTTTGAAGGAACTTTCATCTGAGGATCTCTATCCAATATTTGACTTATAAGGCCTAGATGAATCATTTGTGAGTATGTTATTTGAGATTGTAGATAAAAATACTACAATGGGCTGTTGTCATCTCGGGTTGTTTGGGTATCTCTAATCAAGATTAATCGATTAGTCCCATTTTCTCTGCTTTCCAAATGATGTACTTTCACCTGTTTAGGTGGGAAAATCAAAATACTCTTGAAGGATTGAAGTAATTTTGGATTAAGTGCTGGCCTTCTGTGAAGGGTGCAGTTGATAACACATGTCCCTTCATTTGTAATGAGGAATTACTCTAAAATAAATTCTTACAGAATCTTATGTGCTCGATGAAGGGACTTACATAGACATTATGATTTATCTTTCTCACAAAGCAACTAAATTGGATTGACATATTTCTAATTTGTAGAAAAGGCCAACAGATTCTTTACCTTCATAACATTTTGGAGTGTCATCATTCTTTATGAAGAAATGCAGGGGTGGGTCCAACTCCAAATCTCTTGCTCAATCAGTTCTAGAAACTTCCCTAATTTCACTCCTAGATTTTCCAAACACTCAAAGCATAAGGAAAAAAGCTCTTTCCAAGGGTGGTTTAGACCTTAAAGAATGGTTTTCTTCCTACAAGAAGAAATTAGAGCTGATTGATATTTTGGATGGTCCTAGGGTGAGTATTGATGAGATTATGGCTCTAGACATGTCTCGTAGTTTGGCAGGGGATGTTTTATTTGTACAAATGGCTGTTGGGACTGAAGAATTTGTAGTTAGGAAAAATAGGCTTTTGAAGAAGATTCCTCTTTTCAGAGAGGATCTCTTAATAGTAGAATGACTAAGTATATTTCCCTTTTTCCCTTTTTGATACAACATCAAGAATGTATGTAAATATTTTCCTAGGCTGGGGCCCCTATAGAACCCCATTTTTATTTTTCTTCACAAATGTAGAAAACTCAAAGGGTTACAATGAATTTCATGTTCATAATAGATTCAATTTTCTATTAAAGAAAAATGAAATTATACTACATCTCACTATATCACATACATAATTGAAGTCCCCAATTTAAAACATTATGCAATTGTTATAAATGAAAGTAACAAATGGAAAAGAAAGGTTTTACAAGAAAATAAGCCTAAGATTTCTCATGGTTCGGCATGGTCATCATCACTTTTTTCATTGTCTTCCACCTTATCAGGAAACCCTCTCAAATAAGCATCAAATCACTGGAACAACTACACTAGATCATCTTCATCAAGTCCTTAATAAAGCCTAAATATCAATGTTTTCCTGTTCACCACCTCACTAAATTTTTTCATTCTGCTCTTATACTTTTTCAATTTCTAAGTCATCTCAACAATTATATTTTCCACAGTGATAAATATTCAAATTATCTCATAGGAACAATTTTCTTCATCAATGTATTGATCAAAGGACTAGGTCAGGACATCACTTTCTAGATCCCCATAAGTAGGATTTTCTTTGTCAAACATCATATTTCTCAAATTGTTGTCTATATTAATGAAACTTTCCTCTATCCAATCCTTCTTTGTTGACAATGTTTCTTTGACTTGGTTTAAAATTTCCACCCCGAGTTCGGCTAGATCTTCCAACATGTACTTTGAGTCCCTTTCTCATCGGTAATATTATTCCTTCCTTTTCCACCAAGTCCTCATCAATTTGAGTTATAGAATCAATTTTTGATGGAGCCCTCCCCAAGAATACAATTCATTTTCACATTGTCTAGCCAATTCATCTATGTCATTGATCAACGCATTCAGTTCTATATACCTCTCTACCACTTTTTCAATGATTTCCTTTCCCTTTTGAGATAAATATTCCACCCACTTATCCACTGCCTTGGCTTTATCACTAGATATTTCTATTTTATTCAGGATATCTAGGGTGATAGTAGTGATGAATTCTTGGATTTCTCTTGTTGTTTCCATTATATTTTGTAAACATGAGGTCAATTTATTTACTTTTTCTTTCAGCTACTTTTTAGACATTTTATCCTCATCATCTTTTTCAACAAGCCTTTGACTACCACCGTAATATACTACTTTAAAGTCTCTCTCGGTAGGCTTCACCAACTTAATATTCTTGACATCATAATCACTCATTATGATTTCATCTTTCAATTTACCTTGGTGGGGGTTAAAATTTCATGAATTCTAAACCCTTGTCGTCTATATGGGTCTTTGTGAGGATATTTTCCCTATTTGAGACTCTTTTAGGCTTTAAAAATATATTCTTGTGATGCCTATAACTTCTTTTTGAACAATTTCCTTTTCCTTCCTTGAAAGGACTCCTCCTAGCCAACCAGTCATAGGGATGTTTCCCATATGTACTCCTTGTGATGTGAGATGTGGAGTTTCTAAGTATAATACCAATTGTTTTGATGTATCTTGCACATCTTGAAGTATTGACATCTCTTTATGTGTTTCTTCCACTTCCATTACTTTCTTTTCCCTGTGAAGTGTTACTATCTTTGGTTGGTCATTTTCTTGATCCTTTCTCTTTGTAGAAGTAGTAGGCATGCTTATAATTTCCTTTAAACTTTATAATGGAGTATCTATTGTACCTACATCTTATTTCAGCTTTCTCTCTTGACGTGGCTACTGCATTTGTAACTAACTTTCAGACTTATTTATCTAGAATTGGAACCTTAAAGTGTTCCTTGTTCTTTGAGACATCTCCTTCCTTAAAATATTGTTGTTTTATGGATAAATATTCATGGGGTCATTTATCTGAAACCCTTTTTTCAACCATGTTATCTCTTTACTTCTCCATAGGCTAGGATCCAATGCTTGGCTCTTGATCTTTACCTTTATTATCAATGTGGTTGCCTCCTTTAGCACTGGTTTCAGTTGGTTCACCGGCCTCTTCTACAGCTTTCACTCATAATATCCTTTCTGGCACTTTTTCTTTGAGAAACTTCACCCTCTTTTTCCATTTTTGATTCCTTTGGTGTATGATCTTCAGTAGAAGTAACATCCAATATAACTGATTTACCCAAAATTGTTTGAGTCACTGTTTCTTATCCCATTAAATATGTTGTAATCTCAACTTGAACATTTTGAATTTGAGCCTCCAATTCAAGATTTGATGGTTGGATAATATCTTGCATTTGTATTTCTTTTGGGAAAAAACTTGTATCTACTACTGGATATGTCTCAATATGTACATCCATCATTTCAAGACTATGCACTTCTTCATGTTCATCTACCTCTACTATTTCAATAGGATTCTTCACTTGTTCCTGAACTTGACTACCCTGAATTACCTTTTGTTCTTTGGGATGCATAAAAATTGGTTCCTTCTGCACTTTTTCTATCATAATGCCACTTGGTTGACTAGATATGGAGGTACCATGGACTATTCCTACTTCAATTTCAGTTGGAAACAAATATGGAGCTACAACTGGTGATGGTATAGATGGAGTAGTGTGAATATTTTCAAGGATATTTGGTATCATTTTTTTCCCAGCTAGTGAAGTAATAATCTTCTTCTGAGTTTCAATAAGTGGAACAAGATCTATTACTTCAGGTTCTTTACTCTTGTGTTTCTTTGAAGAATGACCACTTTCCTTTGTTGGACTATCAATATCCCTTTCCAAAGGTAATACTACCTTGGGATTATTTGTATTCATGAAATATTTGAGTTCAGGACCCTCTCTTCATTTAGAAATTTTTACTTTGAGTGTTGGATCAACATTTTCTAGAGATCCCCTCATCTTCTTCTATGTACTAGATGATCCTGGTAATATTACTAAGGGAGTTCTTGGTTTGGTCAAACCTATCCCTTTGGTTTTTATTCACACTACTGAAGTGATGGGAGAATCTTGCATAGCCTTTAGGTACATTCTCTCTACCTTATGTGTCAGGGAAGTAATTAAATTACCAATTCTGCTAGTGGTTGTTGTCCATTTATCAATAATTTCAGTGGTTAGTTTTTTACTAGGTAATTGGGGAGATTTCCCATTTAAGGGATCCATTTTGTCTGCTCCTTCCTTCAGAAGAGGGAGATCTTCCCTCGAGATATTAAAATCTCTAAACTCCTTTAAAACCCTTGTATTTTAGAGGGAGATATCCATACCTTTCACTTTCAACCAATTCAAGGTCCTCCTCATTACATCAACTATTATTTTATGAGGACTATCTCGACTCTTGTTTCTCCCAAACTATGGGAGTGACTGATTTTGATTCCACCTTTTGGTTAGTATAATATTGAATCACCGCATCCTTATCATCTATTATCCCTTGTGGAACTAAAAATAATTTAAAATCAATGACCTTCCTTAATGTCATCCTTGAAAAGTCTCTAAGTATGAATTCTTCTTCATATATACAGTTTATCTAATAATATTCAAATTGGGGTTCATGCTCTTCTGAAAAATGATAACCATCAAAGGTCATACTTGGGTCTAGGCATAAGCTTTTCCATACCAAACCTCTCCATTTCTTCTTCCATTAATCTGGCCTTTACAATAGTTGAGTAGGAGTATCTTCCAATATTTATAAGGAACTTAATGTTAGTCTTATGTTTCCTTGTAATGATTTTATGTATTGGTGCCAACTTCCTTGAGAGTTCAATTAAATCCCATTTATCATCCACATACCTAGGTAATTTGCATGGATTCCCCTCAAATCCACTCACTTTGATATATGTGAAAAATCTATATTGAATGAAAATGCAACCATATTCTAAGATAACAGTCCTAGCCTCAGTAGATAATCTATATTGTTCCCATTCTAGGTTAAAAAGGAAGACTACATGAGTAATGAATGCATCATTCACTATCCTAACATTTCCTTTCCATTTATCCAATCTTAGTTGAGGATACACATCATATACTCTGTGGTATTTAAAACTTGCATTTCGTGGTAGACCAGGGAAAGAATTGCAACATGCAATGTTGTAGATTAGATAAGACATCATGTAGAATTGGATGTTGTATGTAACACTTGTTATGATATTTGTGGCTATTTCCATAAGTTTGGCATGGATTGATGTTGATATGAAAGTTTCCTATGAAAATGTCCTTTTTCTCTCAACATAACCCTTATGAAAGGGCACATCCACTCATGAAATATGTAATCCATGTCTAGCCCTACCATTTGACTCAACATCACAATTAGGTCCTCAACTTCCTCAAAAAATAGGGCCTTATTTAATCTATTGGGAATTTTTTCACCAGATGGTTTCTTAGATTTCAACCATTAGGTATTCAATAGTGCAACATAATCATCATGTTTAGCTTCATAATCAATTTATGTTGGCTCAATTGTGGCGGTGATTGGTCTATCCACCTTTTGTAATCCTATTATCACCCGAAACAATTCTCGTGTTAAAGTTAATACCCTTTCCCCACTCTGTCAAATACTTCTTTATTCACTAGATCATAGTTTTTGGCATACAACCATACAAGTTATGGAGATTTTATAGAAAGTGGGAAAGCTACAGCTAGAGTAATTCTTCTAGCATCAATAGTTGTCATCCATTCGCTTCTATTTTGGGCATGGAGTATTTGTAGGAAGCCCTCTAAATTAGTATTTATCAATTTTGTATCCATGATTGTGTCCATATTGCTAGTGATACTAGATGTCACGTGAAAACTAGACTCTATAGGATTCATCTTCTAGATTTTAATTTACCCTGTTAATTCTTTGCAAATCAAAAATCATATAATAGAATAAAAATGTAATGCAAGAACTCAAATGTTTCTAGTAATCGCTCTAAAATTCCTCCCCACACCCATGGCTCCAAATCCTCCGCTCGAACTAAATTCTCTGTAGTTAAATTTTTCTCTTTATGTTGTAAATTTAGAAGAGATAGGGCTTCCAATTTATCGCATGAAAAGTAGTAATTCAAAATGATCTAGAAACTTTTAAAAATATTACTTTGATCCGTGCAAAGTGCATTAATGGTGCTAGCCAAATGTAGTTCACATAAGGATTACAAAGGATGATACATAAAGATTTTTACAAGGGGCTTATCTCGACTATTTTAACAGTTTTTCATTAATAATCTTCTTGTAACAATGTAGTTATGACTACTTTGATTGAGAAAGAATATTCACACTATATTTCTTACACTAACATAGGATTTTTCTAGATTCAACATGGGTTTATCCTTCGAATACACATATTTCGAGTTTTAGTAAACAAGACATGGAATTTTTTTGGAGGCACATTTTAGACTAAGGGGCTCTAACTCAGGGATGGGTACCCCATACAAGTTCCACAAGAACCAAAAAAATCAATTTGAAATACAGAACAAGTTCCTTAATCCATTGGGCAATAGAGTCATTTGTAATACACACCGAACTCATGAGAAGATACACACACAAAATTACTAAGATACCAAAATAATCTGGTCACCGGTGACCATAAAAACAAAAAGGGATTAAAAAAATGAACAAAAAATGTACACTATACAAAAATTCATACTTGACCATGTGGGCTTAATCCAGAAAGTGCTTGAGATGCCTGCCATTGATAAGAAATTCCAATAAGTTTCCTTCCAGATATTTTAAGAAAAATGTGTGTTCACCAATTCTGATGTCAATTGAGTATGGTCCCATCCATAGGGCATCAAAATTTCCATGTTTTCCCTTATCCTCATGCCTATTGTCCTAGAGTAAAACCAAATCTCCCACATTGAATGCCCTAGGAGTTACTTTCTTGTCAAAGATCTTCTTGAGTTTCTCCCTAAACTTTAGATGCTTTTGGTGAGACTCTCTTCTTTCTTCATCTAACTCCAAGATTTGGTTTATTATTTCCTCATAAGGACTTACTTCTCCTTCACTCTCAATTTTTTACATGAATTGATAAGAATAAAACTACATGTGCAAAGGTAAAAGAGCTTGGACTCCATAAACAAGTTCAAAAGGACTTTTTCCAGTAGCTCTTTTTGTAGTAACTCTATCTTCCCATAAAGCAAACTTAAGTTGTTCACCCATTTTCTTTTATTGGTTTCCAATGTCCTTCAGAGTATCTTAAGAATATTCTTGTTACTTGACTCATCTTGGCCATTTCCTTGAGGATTGTAATTTGATGCATAGGCCAAGTTGATACCATATTTTTACACATAATTGTTAATGGTTTATCCCTGAAGCTCATAGCATTATCAAATAATATTTTATAAGGTAATCCAAATATAAAAATGATATTATTCAAAATAAAATCCATGACCACTTGGTGAGTTTCCTTCCTAGTGGGAATGGCCTCAACCCATTTGGTGAAGTAATCAGTAGCAACCAAAATCCACTTATGTCCAGCACTTGAAGCATCTGATATTTATCCAATGAAATCCATTCCCCATTATTTGAAAGGGGCTTCAATTGATACTAGTTGCAAAGGCAAGGCACCTACAACTTTCAACCTTCCAGAGAAGTGTTGACAACTTTCACATTTTCTTATTAATACTGTAGTATCCTTGAATAATGATGGCCACCAATATCCTTCCCTCAAGATCTTGTGAGTAGTAACTCTTCTAACAAAATGGCCTCCACACACCCCCATGAAACTATGCAACTATTTTGGGAGCTTCTTCTTCAGTGACACATTTGAGTAATACCCCTTTTGGATTCTTCCATGCTAAACCAAAATCAGTCATGACATATTTTTGGGATGCCAGTTTAAGTGTTCTCCTCTGATTCTTGTCTAGATGTCCAAGACATTCCAAATTCTTCAAGTAATAGATTACATATTTATACTAGATAATTACTCACCTTTTCTTGGGGGTCCATACTACTTTCTTCAATGACATTTATCTCCATCACTTGTAAATTACTTTTAGCCATCAACTTAACTAGTCCCAAACCTCTAACCAACTTAGTAGTTTGTATTTCCATATCATATTCCTACAATTTATTCACCCAACGACATATCTTACTAGATATTTCCATTTCTAATAAAATTTCCTTAACCATCATATGGGGAACATAGGCTATAATCTTGGAACTTAATATGTAGGGCCTAAAGATTTTGGTAGCTCTTACCAAAGAAAAATCCTACTTTTCCATGATAGTATACTTTAACTCAACACCTTGTAGGGATTTGCTGAAAAAATAAATAGGCCTCTCATTTCCTTCTTCATCCTTCTACAATAGTACTGATGCAATGGTATTCTTAGAGGAAAAAGAAAACATTTGAAATTATTTCTTGTATTTAGGACTTGCTAAGTGTAGATCAAGAATTTCACACTTATTACCTATCCAAGTTAATGTACCAAACTAAACACAAAAACCTGAAAAACTCAAATGAAATTAATACCTGATTGATGCGATAAGATCCAAAGATGTAGATGGAAAAAGAAAACTAATGCAGACAAGACGGGCGCACACGAGTGATCCTGCAAAGTAGATCCAGGAAACCTGCAAGACACAGATGCTTGACAGAAAAAGACAACATTAAAAGATATTTCGGTGGACTACCCAAAAAGGGGGTCCGGGAAGTGATAAGCTCCCTCGGAAGATGTCAATCTACATTTTTAACTAAGGAAATAAGCATACATGATAAAAGATGTACGTAAATGACTAGATTTTCTAATCAAAAATAACGAAATGAATCTAAACAGTGGACAGAAAGTAGCAGGAAATAGGAAATTCTGAAAATAACGCTGGATTAATGTTACCTGAGTCCTTTTACCTATCTGTAGGCTGATCGGCGTCGGTTAGGAAAATCAGCGTCGACTGATTAAAATCGGCGTCGACTGATTCAGGTCGGCATTGACTGATATAAATCGGTGTTGACTCGGGAAAATTTGTAGGAAGATTAAGAAACAGATAGTGGAGGCTGGATTGTCAATCTCCGCTAGATCTGCAAGTGTCGTAGGGATGTTGACAAGGCTCCACCTGTGCCGATGCAGGAATAGAGTCACCAAGAGATCGATGAAGACTCACGATGTCGATGTGGCAAGAGCAGAGTAACGGTACTCCTCTCAGGGATTGTTTTGGACAGGATTCACTCTCACTTGATAGATAATGCTCAGACTTGATGCTCGAAATTCTCTCGTTCTCTTTTTCTAACTCACTGTCTATCTCACCATCTAATCTGTCTCACCGTAATCGAGTTACGGCCTCTATTTGTAATCGACGCCGACCGAGATGAAATCGGTGCCATTCCAAAAAATTAGCGTTGACCAAGTACCGGTCGGCGCCGATCAGGGAACAAACTCCCGAAATGGCCAAAAGGAGTGATTTTTGGAAAGATGAGAATGATCCTTTCACCTCAAATATAGGAAATATCCTGCTGCTCGGTTTGGGAGGAGGAGAAATAGGGGGATATATGGATAGAATAGATATGGGGTAGATAAGTGGTTAGGATACATGTAAAAAGGTGTAATTGAATAGTTAATATTTAATTACTCATGGGTAAAACATAATGGGGTGAATTAAACCTAGGATAGGTGTTTAAATCACAAATTGAATAATACCCCAAGGGGGCAATGGTGATATGAACGTGCCCCAGGTTACCCGAGAAGGTAAACGAATGTGAGGGACACTAAATTGGGTAACCAATTTTAGGTGTCTACATTTTTCCCCTTTTTGTCGAGTAACTTGCGATAAGCAAAGTTGCAAGACAAAAACAAGGAGGTGGAAGAAAGGAGGAAAAAGTGATGATGTGATCCCCCTCAAACTAGGGATGGGATGGGTGATAGAACAAACGATCCCAAGTTTGAAAAAGGTAGATGAAAACGTAGGATGCCCCAGCTAGATGTCTGGAGTAGATCTGATCATTAATGACGCACAAAAATAACATTAAGGCAGCTACCTAAGGAACTCACATTGGTAGGGCAGTCTAGACGGTCTCCATAGGAGACGACGTTAGTACCTACAGACCCATGAGTGTAAGGAGGGCTGTAAAATAGTTAGCACCTAAAGAGAGATACATTGGTAGGGACAACCGAATGGTCTGCGAAGCAGATGATGTGAGTGCCTACAGACCCGTTAACTCTAAGCTGCCAAAAATGCGAGTGCCCCATGTATAGGGGACAAGCTCGAAATGGATGATAATATCGAAAGTATGTGCCAAAAGGCAACATTCAGGGCACAATAATGACCAGATAAATAAGCCAAGCATCAACACTATGGCAAGAAGATTTAGGAGATGGCAAGAAGCTACAGTGCAACCAATCAGCAACAATAGGTGTAAATTGGCAGTGATCTAGAATAATCGGTGCCGACCATAACAATCGGCATCGACCAAACAAATCGGCACCGACTATACCAAGTGCATATAAATATGTGAAAGGAAAACGTGAATGATTTATTTAGACCGTGACGATTGATTTAGAGAGAGTCAAAAATTGGATTTGAGCACCATGGAAGCTTCTGGGAGCAGTCAGAAGTGGAAGAGGACACGACCAGGGGTAAGTGAACCTAGCCGAACTTCCTTCTATAATTTTATCATAAAATAGCATATTAGGTTCCCAATTTTTAGAGAAAAAAGGAATAAATGAGGAGTAAGAGTGTTTTTGACACTCATCCTCCCAGTCGGTGTCGATTGAAAAAATCGACGCCGATTATATGAGATCGGCACCGATTACCTTAAATCGACGTCGACTATTTGTGATCGACACCGATTTAAGTAAATCGACGCCGATTTTACCATTTGACTGATAAGATGATAGAATGTATGTTTTTGATGTTTTGATTTGGATAAATGGGAAGCTAACATTGCTCTTGACGTCGTGGATGCAGGCACGAGAGGTGTTACACATGTGGGATGCTATCCCCGAGCTTCTGGAGACCATTCTCCCTGATGTGACTGATGCAGATTGGCGCCACCTAGAGTTAGTCGGGCTCGGGGCTTTCGGTACTACCGATGAGTGCCGCAAGATGTAGAGCTGATGCGAGCACTAGTATGGCGATGGGATAGCCGGACTTGCACATTTTGGTTCAGGACGGGTGAGATGACTATCACCCACGAGGATATATACAGGATCCTGAGGCTACCGATCACCGGGACCCTATTGAGATCACTCCATGAGAGTAGTAGCAGAGGGCCCTAGGACGGTTATATGGGGACAGGGCTGGATGAGTTAGAGATAGTGTCCGGGGTAGTGAGGATAGCCTCGCAGTATAGACAGGATGATGCCAGGAGTAGACGGATAGTGTTGATTTAGATGGCGATCTCCTACTTTGCTCTACCAGATTCAGGAGGTGGGAGATTCCCATTGTTATTGCTAGATTGTGTTTGTGACATCCTACAGTTTAGACAGGTGTTCACATTTGCTGACGCCCTGATAGCTCAGATATATTATGAGCTATGGATGTATACCACTGGCAGGAGGACAGGGATTGATGTTAGTTTTGTGCTCCATTACTGGGCATATGAGCACATAGCAGTGATCAGGTCATCTAGGCTTCCATGGATGCCAATGGCAGTGGGGACCATTGATTATGGATTTTGGCGATGGAGGGCCAACATGGCCCCGGGAGATACAGGGAGATCCACAGATTGGTATGCTGAGTGCTTCAGATGCTGACACACCAGAGCAGGTCATCTGGAGACCATATCAGGTATTTCCGACATGGGCTGGTCAGGATGCTCACCTGGTGGGGTTGAGATGGAGCAGGGTGGTTAGGGGCCGTAGGCCTGATATGTGGGAGTGAGTCCCGTTTATATGGGTATTGAGACAGTTCGGCCTGGTGCAGATAGTGCCGACCACCTATAGGCCATATAGATGAGACAACAGAGAGACAGATTTTCTGATTTTGATCCTAGCAGATCCATTGAGAGAGGCCCCACCTTCGTAGACAAAGTGATGATGATGCCGAGTGGATGACAGCTATGTGGCATGGTATTCGACAGAGCTTCCATGACACTTGCCAACATCCATAGATGCTTGATGAGGAGGATATAGCCACAACGTTGGAGAGGCTGGAGGGAGAGCATTTTATGCTGACATAGACACATCAGGTTGCCCTAGAGGAGATCAGAGCTCTGACAGAGGAGAGGGATGCCCTGATATTGGAGAGGGACACAGCTTGCCAGGAGCGAGATACAATGATCTAGCAGAGGGATCACTACCATCGACATAGGGAGGCCCTCAGGGCCAAATATGGTGATACAGGTACCACGTCAGAGTCTGGGACACAGGGCATGACCATAGGAGGGCCACCACCACCAGCACCAGCACGACACTATAAGCACCTAGTACAGTGAGCTTTGAGTACATATCAATCTCTCCTCGCTGAGGTGAGATACTATGAGGACGCCCTAGCACAGCATGCCCCTGAGGTGCCTCATTACGGTGCGAGGAGGAGATCTGCGATAGCCACAGCTAGTGGTGCGTCAGAGGGAGGGAGCACCGGGAGAGGGCAAGGTGGAGGTAGGCCCCTAGCAGCAGGCACTTCTAGTTCGATAGGCGGTGGCCAGGAGAGATAGCCTTGGTCCAGAGGAGGGTGGAGGAGATAGTGTCTTCCACCTATCAGATTTTATGATTTAGAGATTGATATATTTTTGTATCGATGTATTGATGTAGCCTCGATTTGAAGGCATTTTTGATGTATGATATAGATGGCTTGATTGAAAGCCACCCATTCTTTGTTGTACAGATACTCATGTATATATATAGAGATTCATCATTTTCTTTGTCAAATGATTGTACTCATGCTTTTAATTTTGATAGACATGGATAGATGTAATGTAATTGCGATGGATATAGGCATATGCTGATAGATGATAAATAGGTGTGATCTGATATTCATAGAATAGATAGACATGATGTTGATGTGATGTGATTGATATGTGGATTTAATTTTGATGAGAAATAAATATAGACAGATGTAGTGTAACTTGGATGGACATGTTTTTAGATGATAGATGGATAGATGTGATTGATAGATTTTGATATATTTAAGATGTTTTAATTGAATTTTGATGAAAAATAGATAGATAGATCCACATGTGTTGATAATACATGCTATGATATGTTTTCTTTTGGAAAAAGTAGATAAGATGAAATTAGATAGATGATAGTTTTTGACTAAATTAACATGTTAAATGTCAATTTAACTAGATGAATAAGAAATGATAATGGGAAATAAAGGAAATACACCTAGATAAGAAAAAGAATGATAAGCTAGGCCCCTAACCGACCATAAATAGAGACTTTTGATAGGAAACCAAAAGACCATGCATACAAGGCCATATATGAGGTTAAAATAAACCTGACACTAGCTAGTCGCAAACCAGATCTAGAAGGTAAATGGAAGAAGAAGTAAGTATGTATCTTGTCAAAATTTACAAAAGGATAGAATACACGCTCATATTGGGAAAATAGGGTTCTCCATATGATCGAAAAAAAAAAGGTCTTATATCTCAGCTTCATGATGTTTGTTTTGACAGAAAAGAAAACTGATCAATGCGGGAAGTTTGCTAGATGTGGAAAGACTGATCGATACGGGAAGTCTTTCAGTGATGCTAAAAAGTGAAAAAACTGGCCAAAGAGGAAGTCTGTTACTGAAAAAGGCTGATCAATGCGAGAAGCCTTGGGAATTCCATGAGAGAAATAGCCGTCCTTCAAGGGAACGGTCTGTAGTTTGAATTTAATGATAGCCATCCTTCAAGGGTATGGTCTATATCTTTTGATTTGCTTAATAATGCATGGATAGCTGTCCTTCAAGGGATCAGTCTATCTTTTAGGAATTTTGGATAACATCTTTTTTTTTTTTTTTTTTTGGGAGGAAGCTGAATTTAGACTAGATAGATCAGATAGAGGAAAAGAAAATGTATACAAACGCATACTCATACCCTAAGTAGATTTGATTAAGATAGACACTTGGGATAAATGAAGAAGTGATTAAGGTGTTCCTACCATGAGGAGGAACATATCCATAAGAAAAATGCCATGAGTAGAGCCGTGGTACTCATATTTTAAGGTAGAAAAAGACATAACGTGGAGAACCACATAGTTCTTAAATCACTACAAAAAGGTATGACTGGTTATAGATGGATGAAAGATCTGTTTTGCGACTAAGAACATGTAAGATAGATTTTAACAGTAGAAGGGCCTTAGATGCAAGGCATTAATAGGTTCCATTTCAGGTACACCATCCATGGAAGATAGATGGTAAGCCCCAGATCCATATTTATGAGTAACCACGTATGGACCCATCTAGTTAGGAGCAAACTTACCATGCTGACTCCGTTCTAGTGTAGTGACATTTTGGTTTTCTTTAAGAACAAGATCACCAAATTTAAAGTCACGGTGTTGTAAGTGATTTTTGTAAGCATGTTTGACACACTCAAGATAGACTTGATGATGTTCAATAGCATTGAGATGCCGCTCATCTAACAACTCAAGCTGCGCTAGACGCTCTTGTCGATAATCCTCATCAGAGAAAAATTCTCTGAGGGAAACACGAAGAGATGGGATCTGGACTTCCAAAGGAAGAATAGACTTAGACCCATAGATGAGAGAGAAGGGGCTAGCACCAATAGGAGTATGAATGCTAGTCTGATAAGCCCAAAGAGTAAAAGGGATATGTAAATGCCAATCCTTACCACTCAAGTAGTTATCTTTGTGAGGATGTTACGTAAAGTTTTATTGGAAGCTTCGGCTTGGCCATTAGCTTGGGGATATTACGGAGAAGAAAACCTAAGTTTAATATTGAAAGTGTCACAGAGATTCTCAAATCGACATTTTGAAATATTTACCATTGTCTGTGATGAGTTTGTGTGGAATACCAAAGTGACAAATGATGTGTTGATAGACAAAATCAACAATTGGTTTAGCTTTTGTTGAGGAAAGGGGAATAGCTTCCACCCACTTAGTAAAGTATTCTGTGGTAGTAATGATAGAATGATGATGCTGTGAAGAGCGGGGATTGATAAGACCAATGAGATCAAGACCCCATTGCGAAAAATGCCACAAATTTGTCGCAGGTTGCAAAGCTTGACTAGGGATATGCACAAGATTGGAATGTTGTTGGCATTTGACACATTTCTCGTGTATTCACAAAAATCTTGATTAAGAGAAGGAAAATAATAGCCTAAGTGTAAGATGCATTTAGCTATGGCCAAACCACTAAAATTTCCACCACAGATACCGTCATGGACCTCCTGGATAGCCTTAGATGATTCAGGGGTTTTGAGGCACCGAAGCGAAATACCATCAAAACCACATTTGTAGAGGATTCCACATAGAATAGTATAGTGATTAGCACGTACGTAGGATAAAAGATCTTCTACCATTGGAAGTAAGATCTGGAGGAAGCACTGAATGGGATAGATAATCAACAATGTGTTGATACCACTCATCTTGAGTATTGGTTGTAACGGCATTGATTGAAGTCAGTTTCCTGAGATGAGATGGTTGGTCTAATCGTTGCATAGCCACATAAAGTCGTGAGTCTTCGGTAAAAGGTGGAATAAGTGAGGCTAAAGAAGCCATCGTATCTACGAATCGATTCACAGTGTGAGGAATAGCTTGGATAGTGAATTTATCAAAGGATTGAAGTTGAAAGAGAACGATATCGCGATATTTTTGAAGGATATCATTCTTGCATTGATAGACACCAGTGACTTGATTAACGATGAGTTTAGAGTCACCAAAGATGTCGATATGGTGGGCACCAAGATTAATGGCATTTTGAAGACCTAAAACAAGAGCTTCATATTCAGCCATATTATTGGTACACTCAAAGTTAAGTTTGTGTGCAACTGGGATAGGTGCACCCCAAGGAGGAATCATAACGAAACCTGCACCTCCCCCTTGCTGGCATTTGGATCCATCAAAGAAGAGTTTTACTTTAAATGGAGAAAGACCGAAATCAATTTGTTGGATATACTCATCGGGGAATTGAGTGAGAGGGTCTTGAGTGTCCGAAGAGGAGCATCAGCTAATTGATCTGCAATGACTTGACCCTTGATAGATTTTTGTGGGATAAATTTGAGATCAAACTAAGTCATAAGCATGAGCCAACGAGTGATACGATCATTGTGATAAGGCTTCGTATGCATTTTCTTGAGTGGATTGACACTTGTGACAATGTAAGTTTTATGATTGAGGAGGTAGTGACGAAGCTTAGAAGTTACAAAGAAGAGAGCACAACACAACTTTTCAGCTTCGAATAGTGTGTTTCATACTCATGGAGAGTACGACTGATGTAATAGATGGCTTGTTCTTTACCACAAGCATCTCGATGTGAGATCATGGCTCCCAGAGCATGGTCAGTCATAGAGATATAAAGATAGAATGGCTCCCCCTCGCGTGGAGGTGTAAGCACAGGTGGAGAAAGAAGATAAGCTTTGAGATCATCAAAGGCTTTTTGGCAATGCTCATCCCATTCAAAATGAACATTCTTACGGAGGAGATGATGGAAAGGTTGACAACGGTCCGACAGTTGCGAGATAAAACAACGCACTGATTGAAGGCATCCTTGAAGACTGCAGAGTTGCTTTAAGTTAGAAGGAGGAGGAATCTCAAGGATAGCTTTTATTTTTGTGGGGTCTACTTCAATACCCCTAATAGAAATGATAAAGCCTAAGATTTTACCAGTAAGAATGCCAAACACGCACTTAGATGGATTTAGACAAAGACAAAAGTGAATAAGCCTCTCAAAGAGAGGTGCAATAATGAACAAATGATCCTAACGGCGTTTGGATTTACCAAGGAGATCGTCGATGTAATCTTCCACAGTTTTGTGTAAGAGATCGTGGAAGATGTAGGTCATTGCTCGCTGATAGGTTTCTCCTACATTCTTAAGACCGAAAGGCATGACACGATAACAAAAATTCCCCAAGGAATTATGAAGGAAGTCTTATGTTGGTCCTCTGGTGTGATGAGAATTTGATTATACCTAGAGAAACCATCCATAAGAGAAAACATCTCGTGACCCGCAGTTAAATCCACTAGTTGATCAATATTAGGTAGAGGAAAATCATCTTTTGGACAAGCAAGATTAAGATCCCGAAGTCGGTAAAATTTGAATTTTTCCCGTAGCTTTGGTTACTTGGTACTACATTTGAAACCCATTGTGGATAATCAATGGGTTGGATAGCCAAAAAGCAAGTGTTGCAACTCTTCTTTAACAAGAAGGGCTACTCGAGGGTGCATTTTATGCAATTTTTGTTTAACCGGTTTGATGTTGGGAAGAGTAACGATATTTGTGGACCACGATATTGGGATCGAGTCCTGCATATCCTCGTATGACCAAGCAAAGGCTTGCTTGATGATTGGAAAGAAAAGTGGTGAAGTCTCCTAACTCCTGTGGATTAAGAGATTGGCCGACCTTAATGATGTGAGGGTCTTTAGAAGTCCCTATATTAAGGTCGACAGTGACTTTGTTGAGAAGTGTAGACGTGTCAGAAGGAATGGTTTTAGGAAGATAAGAATCCTCTACCCCCATATAGGTGAGGACAGAGTCATCATCCGCATAATGGATAGTGTTGATAGTGGGAGAATCGTCTCCAACTATTCCAGGGAAGATTAATGGTATGGAAGTGGATTTGTCATTAGTTTTGTAGGTTAGTGGTCCTAAGGAAATGGTATTGACTAAAAAAAAAAGTTAGACGGAATGGAAATGGTGTCATCCTCATCAAATGATGTTCCTGACATGATGGGAGAAGATGGTTCCTCAATGGAAAGAGGCTCATTGAGAATGGTGATGGTGGCCTTTGAGAGGGGTTTAAATCCTAAACCAAATTTTTGATCTAATTTAAGAGTTGGAATGGATGCGAGGTCATGCACATCTTGTTCATATTTTCCCAGGCCAAATCCCTTTCACACTCATCGATATAAATACGTTTTTGTAAACGTGGGATTACGTAGACAATCAAACCTTGCTGAATAAGGTTTACCCCTAGGGGAGACTGGGTGATAATGAGGTGTATCAAGACCACCGTAAATGAAGTTAGTCTGTTGATTGGGCGGACCAATGGTGATGATGTGACCAAGACACCGGCCGATACCCGTGTTGTTTGTCCAGTCCGCCATACTCATTAGGCTTGAGATGGGCGTCAAAAGAAAGGAGAGGAAGTTCTCCTAGTGAGAAACGCTGCAATGTCTCTTCCAGATTTTGAAAATTTGGTAATTTAGTTGTAGGTAAGGAAGAGGATGAAGCCTCGCCAGAGAACAAGCATCCTTCTTTAGAGGGGCAGACCCTGTTGTCATGTCGCATTGTGCAGAAGGAAAAGGATCTCCTGGGTGAGTGTAGATTTTTCCCTGTCATACTGATATTTTAAGCATCGATGGAGGGTTGATGGGATGCAATGCATTGTATGAATCCAGGAGCATCCTAAGATCATATTGTAGTGGAATTTTCCCTCAACAATGTAAAAGAGCTCGTGAAGTAATTTTTTACCTACCCGAATGGGCAGGACCACAGTTCCTAAAGTAACTACCAGTTGATCGTTAAATGATCGAAGGGCGAAAGGTGGTGGTGACACTACATTCTTAGGTAATTTAAGTTGTTCGAATGTGTGGGAAGAAATGACGTTGAGTGCAGCACCACTATCGATCATAGTGTGTTTTAATGTAGTGTTGTTGATTTGAACCGTGATAAAAAGAGGAGCCTCTAAATCCTCGGCAGAAAGGGGAGGTATTTCAGAATCCTCAAAAGAAATGGTGGTTGATGGTCTATTCAATCCAACAACCATCTTGAAAGGCTAGGGCTCATCTAAATTCACAGTGATGCGATGCAGATTATCAATTAGAGCCTGGTGATGCTGCGGAGAAGATTGAATGAGGTCAAAAAGAGACATTTTGACCAAGCATGGGAGAGTTGTTTCATAACACTCTCCTCAACTGACATGGGAATTTGAACCCAAGGTCTTAAGGATGATGAGGAAGGAAGAGTTCCTTCGAGGGCTGTAGAAATGATAACCCGTGGACGAGATGTCGTAGATGATGAGGGATTATCATACTGTCGGATTCTAGTGGTGATATGGATTGTGTCAATTTGAGAAGGTGGAAGATCATCCATAGTGGAATTAACAGAACTAGAGGTCTGAGTGGACTGTTGAGGCTTAGATGAAGTTGGGACAATAGCAGATACTTGTTCCTCCTCCTCTTCCAAAAGAAGATCACTTTCTTCCAAGAGGTTGTTAACGATAGATTGAAGAGCTTTACATCCCTCGGTGTCATGACCCGGAGTGCGATGGTAAGAAAAAATCAAATCAGAGTTGAACCAGGAAGGTTTTACTCCTTTAGGATTATAGGGTTTGATCGGGGAAGGGATATGGATGAAGCTTGGATAAGTTGGCAAAGAATTTCAGTATAGAATCCAGTAGACAAAGATGAGGACAGAGATGATGAAGGTGCCTCTTTTACCTCAACATATTTCCGAGGTAAAAGAACCTACATGTCTAGTTTAACAGTCTTTTTAGGGATCGTCCTACCTTTTCGGACATCGGGAGGAGCAGCCTTGGGCACTTGAGATGGAAGTGAGTGATACTGGATTGATTTCGGTGGTGGAGGAGCTCCTAAGATAGATTTGGAAGATGATGGAGATGTAACAAGTGTTGTGGTCTTCAGAAATAAAGAAGGTTGCTTGATCAAAACAGATGATGATTTAGATAATGCCGATTTAGATGAAGAGGAAGCTCCCAAAGTATGTCTGATCGGAGGAACAACAGGTGCCCTGTCTTTTGGGGATGAAGATGATGGTCCTGATAAGAGAGGTGATGCCTTTCTAGTAGGTAAGTCCACTTTACGAGGCATTGGTGAAGATGGTGTTGTAGAAGAAGATGATGGTTTTGATGGTGTTATAGAAGAAGATGATGGTTTTGATGGTGTTATAGAAGAAGACGCCTTCTCCGCAGACAAATCCAATCTTTTATGAGGCGTAGAGAGAGATTTTTGAGGGAAAGCACCAAGAGTCTTGATGGTTCGAAATATGGGTTTTCCTTTTTCAGGGATGGTGACAACTTCAACCGCATAAGGGGACTATAACCTTTTTGGGGGAAGAAAATGGGGAGATACAGATGATGTATCATTAGATCTTAGTTGTCTCGGTTTAAGTTCAGGAACCGAGAGTGTAGGTGCCGTTACTATTTCTTTAGATTTCCCTTTAATAGGCAAAATAGTATCAATGATGGAAGAAGTGGATGATGAAGAAGCAGTTCCTTGTGAGGGAGATACTTCTGGTACAGTAATTGTGGGTGTAACTACTGTGGGAAAGGAGATGGGAAGAGTTAAAATCGAAGACACTTCCATCGAAGTTGGTACAACTATAGGTATGTTTACCAATGGCATAGTTGCAGCAAAAATGGGAGAAACAGAAGTAGATGTAGATGTAGTGGAAACTCGAAGGGATGTAAATGTCTCGAGCATCGAAAGGATGTCCGATGATGAGACAGATGAGGATGACACTGTCTCAGGCATAGATGGAAGATTAGATAAAGAGGCAGAGGGAAGTGAATCTGTCTCTAACAATGTGGGAATACTCAAAGACGGGTTGTCTGAAGATGGTGGAATCCCAGCGATTAGCGGCGGTGGGAGGTTCTGATTCTATCGATGTGCTCGCAGATGGCTCAGGTTTAGAAGAATATTCTTCAGTAGAAATGAAGTTGATAGTATGAGTGTTTGGTTTTTGAGACCCTGAAGCATCATGGTTTGGGGAATGATTGGGAAAAGGTTGTTTAAACACGTCAAGCACCTGATTTGGGGGAGCATTTGGGTTATCCAAAATGAGCTCGCCTTTATCAATGAATTTCTGGACAAGATTCTTGAAGGTCTGACATCGTTCAATGTCATGACCTTTGGTTCTATGATAATGACAGAAGTCATTTTCCCTATACTAGAATGGACGTTCTTGGCTTTCATCAAAATTTCTAATAGGGGGAAGTTCGATCATGTGAACTTCCAACATTTTTTCCAAGATAGAGGCATATGATTCCCCCAACGAAGTAAAAGATTGAGATGATGAGGGTCCTTTTTGAGAAGATGAAGAGTCTTTCTGTGGTGTTTGATTAGAAATGTTATCGGCTCGTGGTGTTTTTAATATGATAGCATTGGTGGATCCCTGATTCTTGTCTTTAGAAGTGGAAGGGTTTGATTTTGTAAACCGAGAAAAATATGGTTTAGATTTAGAATGAAGTTTTAACTTCCCTTATTCAATGGCGCGGGATTCAAGTTTGCATGCCATCGTAAAGGCTTCTTCAAATGTGTGAAAGGTCTGGATCCTTAAGGTGGAAGAAATATGATTAGCACAGGATCAAGTAAACAACTCGATCTGTTGAGATTGAGGAAGGGAGAAAGACAATTGGTTTATTATCCCTCTCTAACGAGTGACAAATTCTGCAATAGACTCATCATCAAATTGATGAATGTTATAAAGATCTGTGATTGAGATCTTATGTGCGATATTTATTGAAAAAATTTCAACAAACATCTGAGCCAATTGAGAGAAAGAAAACAAGGAATGTTGGGGAATGTTATTATACCAGTCTAAAGTAGGTCCTACGAGAGACATAGGGAAAGTACTGGAGCATAAGCTCCTGATCCTGGACTATAAGGTAGCAAGCATGTTTGAATGCTCGCAGATGCTATTGAGGGTCCTCCCGACTATGAAATTTTGAAAATTTAGGAAGTTCCCATTGGGGAGGATAAGGCTTAAAAGCCACTGATGGATGAATCGGTTCATTACATACTTCTTCAAAAGAGTATGAGGGATGAGCCCCTTTGGTGGATGCCTCCAGGTCTGTGATTTTCTTGAAAATAATTTGGACCACGTCAGATTGAGGAGGAGGTATGCTGGTATGCCCTACATAAGAAGCGAATGGTGGATTTTGTTGAGGTGTTAACGGGGGATTCATCTGTTGATTAACAGGATGGTAAGAGGAATAACCAGGTGTTCTAGGTGACACCTGATGAGGTATTTGCTATGAAGGAGCCTGTGTATAGACAGGCTGTGAGATGATAGGTGGTTGAGGAAAAGGTGGTTGAATGAAAGACGGAGCCTGTGATTGATGGGCTCCTACACTTGTTGATTGAATTAGAATGGATTGAGGAACATGGGTGTTGAATTGATTGGACATAGTGGGGAACAAATTCTGAATGAGGCTTTTGATTTCTAGATTGGTTATTAAGGGCACCGATGCTAGAGGATGGGTAAAGGTCACTGTCGTTGGAGAATTGGAAGAAAGATGAGGTGGAGGATGAGAAGAAGGAACCAACTGACTCACGAAAGAGGGTTGATTCACCAAGAGATACTGACCCTGAGACAATAGATGGCATAGAAGAATTAACAACAATCTGTGAGTGCGCAGATGCACCCATTATAGCTAAGGCAGAAGACTTCTTAGAAGTAGGTTGTGGGATAGCCAAGGTAACTGCAACACTAGGAATAGGCAAGACTATTTGAGAACTAGTCGTCATGGTTGGTGGAAGAGAAAAAGGAGGTACAGGTGTGCCACCCTCTTCCATGGTTCAAGGTGAGAAAAAGGAGGCCAACTGTTCTACAAAAGCTTGGGATGGTTCACGAGGATAATCGTAAACTTGTTGGATTGGTGGTCCCTGATCAGATATTTGAATAGACTTATGTACTAGATAGTCCATAAGGGCTACTAGATTGCGATCAAGGAGTGCCTGAAATTTAGGGTCCCCATGAGGAACATACTCTATGTCAGAAGTAGATGATATTTCTGAAGGACTGGGGGAAGCTGGACGTGAAGGGATTGCTTTAGGCTGATAGAAAGGATTATATGACCAAGATGGGGAACCAACTAACAACGGTCCCGAGGAAGATCTGGGGGGTGCCGAAACATCCACAGTAGTGGTGATCTCGGAGGAAGAAGGGGCCATTTGAGCCATTCTTCTAGATTGTAATCGAGTGATGACCGTCATAAACAAGTAGAAATATAGCAAAAAAAGAAGATTGACCTAACTAATGCACAAACAAATCAAGCAGCGTAGGTGATTATCTCTTTTAAATTTTTATGCTTTTAAGAAAGAAAATGTTAGGGAAGGCTTTTTAGAACAGGAACTACTCAGATAGCCAAACTAAGGATGGTTTGGGGAATGTTTGGTGAGGAGTTCCGAAGGCACTTCAGTAAAAGACCGGTACGTGGCTTGATATAGGGGCCTACCCCGCACTTCACACACCGTTGCGATAAGGGAGTCGGGTGCTTTGCCAATATATACCAGAACTTCCGTGAATTTATAGCGCAGCCCAAGTACCGCGTAGGCTCTTCCTCTTGGATGTCACTTCCAAGTAGGTAAGGCTAGGGGAGGAATTCTTGTTTAAATGCTTTATACCTAGTTATTTTGGCTTTGTGTGCAAGGGTGAAAAATAAAAATCAAATAGTGTCATCGATTTTGATGAATTTTCCAACCTAATTAAAACTAGATGAAAAACACACAACATAAATGATGAAGAAAGAGTTCCTTTTAAGCACTAAAAATGAAGTGTTTGATTTCGATGAAGACAAGTCAAATAGATTCTTTCCCGAATGCGATTAATTTTTTTTAAGCACCAAAATCGAAATGTTCGAATGTGATAGAGAACAAAAAAAAAAGTTTTTTTTTCTTCTTTTTTTTTAGTTCCTAAAAAGGAGAAAACACCGTAAAAGAGAAATACCTGTAGATTTAGCTCTCCAAGGTGTGTGGACTTCAAAAAGCGTGTTGTTGAGCTCTTCCCCTCAAACAATCCCACGAACAAGCAAAGTGCTCCACAAGAAAAGGTTAAGCAAACACACAAACCAATCCAGAAAGATATATCCAGATAATAGCAAAATGAAAATTTCTATTTAGGGAACTAGAAAAATTTCAAGGAAATAACAATTTTGCATAAAGAGATGGATCGAACATGCAATCTTGAAATCAAATGAAAGATTTACTAAAAATAGAAATTGGAATTGAGATTTGCAAAAAAGAAAGGATCTAACTTTGCAAATTCAGAAATGAAAGCAGCAAGACTGAAACGATGGAAGGAAATGCTTAAGAACAACTGATAAAAATCAATGGAGAAAAAGAACAAAGCTCAAAACTGGAAAAGAGATGAACTTACCAATAAGGGACTTTGGTTCGGTCCCACCAGGCGTGCCAGAATGTAGATCAAGAATTTCACACTTGTTACCTATCCAAGTTAATGTACCAAACTAAACACAAAAACCCTAAAAACTCAAATGAAATCGATACCTGATTGATGCGACAAGATCTGAAGATGTAGATGGAAAAAGAAAACTGATGTAGACAAGACGGGCACACACGAGCGATCCTGCAAAGTAGATCCAGGAAACCTGTGAGACACAAATGCTTGATAGAAAAAGACAATGTTAAAAGATATTTGGGTGGACTACCCAAAAAGCGGGTCCGGAAGTGATAAGCTCCCTCGGTGGATGTCAGTCCATGTTTTTAATTAAGGAAAGAAGCATACATGATAAAAGATGTACGTAAATGACTAGATTTTCTGATCAAAAATAACGAACTGAATCTAAACAGTGGACAGAAAGCAAGCAGAAACAAGAAATTCTGAAAATAATGCTAGATTAATGTTACCTGAGTCCTTTTACCTATCTGCAGGCTGATCGGCATCGGTTAGGAAAATCGGCGTCGACTGATTCAGGTCGGCGTTGACTGATATAAATCGGCGTCAACTCATAAAAATTTGCAGGAAGATTGAGAAATAGACAAAATGGAGGCTGGATTGTCGATCTCCACTAGATCTGTAAGTGTCATAGGGATACTGACAAGGCTCCACCTATGCTGGATGCAGGAATAGAGTCACCAAGAGATCGATGAAGACTCACGATGTCGATGTGGTAGGAGCAGAGTAACGGTACTCCTCTTAGGGATTGTTTTGGACAGGACTCACTCTCACTTGATAGATAATTCTCAGACTTGATGCTTGAAATTCTCTCATTCTCTTTGTCTAACTCACTGTCTATCTCGCCGTCTAACTATCTCACCAGAACTGAGTTCTGGGCCTCTATTTGTAATCGACACCGACCGAGATGAAATCGGCGCCGTTCTGAAAAATCAGCGTCGACCGAGTACCGTTTAGTACCGATCGAGAACAGAGACTCTGAAATGGCCAAAAGGAGCGATTTCTGGAAAGATGAGAATGATCCTTTCACCTCAAATACGGGAAATATCCCATTGCTCGGTTTGGGAGGAGGAGAAATAGGGGGGATATATGGATAGAATAGATATGGGGTAGATAAGTGGTTAGGATATATGTAAAAAGGTGTAATTGAATAGTTAATATTTAATTACTCATGGGTAAAACATAATGGGGTGAATTAAACCTAGGATAGGTGTTTAAATCACAAATTGAATAATACCCCAAGGGGGAAATGGTGATATGAACGTGCCCCAGGTTACCCGAGAAGGTAAACAAATGTGAGGGACACTAAATTGGGTAACCAATTTTAGGTGTCTACACTAATACTAGGGCATTTTTCAAAGTGCTTACTTTATTCCGAGAAAAATATTGAATAGCTCCTTCTTCCCACTTAATCACTTGGTATTTATTCAACATATTTTTATAAGAATGGTTATCTCAACAAAGTTAGAGATGAACCTCCTAATAAAATTTATTTGACCAAAAAAATACTGAATACCCTTTTTATATTTGGTGATAGGAACCTTACCAATTTATTTCACCCTCTCAGGATATATCATGACCCCTCCCCTTCTTTAGATAAAATATGCCCCAATAGTTTTTCTCTTTGGACACCAAAATGACACTTCTTGGGATTCAATGAAATCCCATACTCCTTGCATCTGAGAAACATTTTTCTAGGTGGCCCAAATGGTCACTTATTTTCTTTGAGAAGACTGTTATATCATCTTGATATAAAACTATGAAATCATTTATAAGCCCTATGAAAGCCACATCCATGGCTCTCTGGAAATTTTCTCCTACATTCATGAGTCCAAAAGGCATCTTGACATAAACATAAGTTCCCCATGGAGTGGTAAAGGTAGTTTTAAACTATTTAGATTTCTTTACAACTACCTAATTGTACCCTGAGAAACCATCTAATGTTGACAATAACTCATATCCTATAACCAGTTTGCAACATGCTATCCATATTTTGTAATGGATAATTATCTTTTATTTATGTTTTGTTAAGATTCCTAAAATCCAAACAAAGCCTTATGTCCCCATTATTCTTCTTGATTGGTACAAGGTTTTTCACCCATGAATATTACCTAGCATGTTATATGATTCCTCCATCTCTCATCTTTATAAGCTCTTCTTGAACTTTAAGAGAGAGGAGGAGATTGATGGGCCTTTATTCTGATCTAATGGTTTTGAATGGGGTTCTATAGGTATCTCATGTTGAAATAAATCTTCTCTATAAGCTTTCAATTCAAAGTATGACCAAGCTAAACAATCTTGATATTCTCTTAGTAGCTTGGTATAAGATTTTTTTCTTCTTTGTTCAAATTTCAGCCCAACCACACCTTTCTAGGATTTTCTTGAGTCCCTAGGTTGCATTCTTCAACATCTCTAGAAGAAAAAATAGGCCTATTAATTACTCTGTCAGCACTATCAAAGTTGGATTCAAGGGAAACTAATCCTCTAGGAATTGTGTTTGTTTTAGTTGGATCACCTCCTTTCCCAAAAGAGTCTCTTCCCATCACAAAGTTCAACCATTGGCTCTAAATCAATATGTTGATTAGCAAATTTATCTTTTCTCTTCATAAATATCTTTATCTGAGCATCATCCTCAAATACTTGCCAATGTTTGACATTATCAGGAACATAAGGTCTAACCAATACTTCAACATCATAATTACAATATGGAGATACTATACAATTGGAAAAATGTGATGCAATTATAGCCAATTTATCATTTACTAGCATTCGAACTCTTTTCATGATATATAATATTAAATGAATCAAACATTTCAATAAGGTCCTAGACTACATGTTTGTACTATTTCATTTATTGATTTTTAGTTGCATATAGTTTTCTCACTTGTTTCACAATCAATTCAGAATCTCCCTTAACAATAATATCCTTGATTCCATGTTTCCAAGAAAATCTTAAACCCAAGAGAAATGCCTCATACTATGTAATGTTATTAGTGCATTCAAAATTTAATTTGAATGAAAAATTAAAATATTCTTGTTTTGGGGATGTGAGGACTATTCCAGCTCCACTTCCCACAAGTAGAGCATGCTCCATCAAATATCATGGTCTAAGGAATACCAACATATTGTAAATGAGTAACATTATTTATGCACTGGTCTTTAAAATCAACATATCCTATAAAATTATCCAAATCAATGTCAACAAATAATACCTCATAAGAGGCATTCATGGGGTCTTCAATAATGTGGAGCATATTTTTATCTCCATGCAGTTTCACCAACTTTCCTTCAACATGTATGGTGGCATAAGACATGTCCATTTGTACACTACCTCCCACACTTGCAACCCACATTCATGGTCAAATATTTACCAGGGTAAGCAGCAAGTTAAACCACTAGTCCTTTCACATATCCAATAACTCATTACCTCCCTAGAATCCATGGCATGAAATTTTCCAAAATTTGTTTTTATCTTTATATTTAACTCATTTATCACCTCCAAGGGAATTATGTTACATGAGGCTCCTGAGTCGAACATACAATTATGAACTTATTTATCATTGATAATCCAGGAGGTAAATAATGGATCAATATAGAATTGAGATTCAACTAAGGAATTTCCTAAATATATATCTATGTGGATTCCCCATACTTTCTTGTTCTTGAGGCACTTCCACTTCAGCTATAGTAGGAAACACATCCACATTATTTACCTCTTTACTTATAACAACAATCTCTTCTATGAATCCCAACTATTCAAATGCTCTTCTTCTATGCTCGAGGATTATGAGAAACTCAATAATAAGCACAATGAATTTAATTTGGCTCAAAATATGAGCCATATCATAAGTGAAATACTTGGGAAAATCTATTTTGGGAGATAAAGTAATTGATTTTTCCTGATGGGATAAGATCTTTTATTGCTTGAGCAACATCAGATGTACTTGGCTTGGTAGCAACAACAAGGCCTTTATTTGGCATATCTTTCTTGGGAACATTCTTAGGGATATTGGTCAACAGGGGTGTTTTGTTTTTTGAAGGTGGGATAGACCATTTAACCACTCTGATTCGAAGGTTATAGTCCTTTTCTTGAGCCACAACAACATTCATCAGTAGTTACATGTCTTCCTTAGAAGGAATACCCCCATCATATTTTTAATCATCAAATCCCTTAGATACTCAAAATCATGGTTAGGTAATTCAAAAGAAGACTAAACCATATCTATATCAACATTAGTAATAGGAGGAAGAGAAGATACCTATTCCAAACAGTTCCAAAAGGATTCAAAATTTCTTGCACCCAAAAATTCAATATCAACACATTCCAACATACAAATATCACCAAAAGAAGATTCATCAGTGGAATCATCATCAACATTTGGGTCGGAAGGAGAAATTGAATTTTTTTTTATCACACCATTCAATGATATGATCTTCTTCAACCATAGATACCCTAGCAATCAATGGATTAGGTACTATTTTGTTTTCTCTAGGGTTTGGTTGTTTGTTTCCTGACCCCATTGGTCCTTTTCCTCTATCATATACTCTATGGTCACCTCTAGGATGATTTCCAAATCTATTTTTTCCTTGAGGTTGATGTTGAGCTTGAGGATTTTCCCTATGCCTTTCTCAACTCTAGAAAGTTTGTAAGAAATCTCCTTAACTTCCCCTGCTAAGGTCTTGACAACTTCCTCTAGATCCACTACCTTACTTTTCTAGAGGTTTTTCTGGGTTAATCAATTTGACACCCTCCCTTTTTGGATTCTCCCCAACTACCTTGATGTTATTTTCGATTTTAACAACCATAGACAAAGTATGCCTCAATGTTCGAGGATTTTTATCTCTCGAGATAATAGGCTACTTTTTTGTCAAAGGAATCTAAATATTTGATCAGACAAGATTCATCACTAGGTATTATAACTATAGGCAATATTTTCAAGGTTTTATCAAAGATGGTATTGAAATCTTGAACAGGTTCATTTGGATTTTTTTATATTTTCAAATTTAGTAAGAAGAAATATAGGGTCATTTTTATCATCGTCTTCAGTAACTTGAAGGAATTCTTCATTTCTATCTAGGAATCAATTGAATTATCAGGTAGTGAATTATACCATTCCCTAGCATCTTCATCTAGAGTATTTATAAATAGTTTTACATATACATCCTCATGTTCTATTTCAAAATCTTCCATAGTATTTAGGAAGAGTCTAAGATGCTGGTCTCCACTTATTGCATTATTCCCATGGAATGGATAATCTATTTCTAACTTCATGTGGGACCTCATTTGGGTAACCAACCATCCCATGAAAATCTATAGGTTTGTAAGTATTTACTACAAAAGGAGGTCTGGGTGGAGGTTGTGTCATATTTTTGGAGGAAGTGTTCTAATAGGAGGATTAAAACGGTGGGGAATTAGATGTCTCTAAGGAAATGGGGTGTGATCTTCAAATTATTAATCCTTTAATGACTCAATTTCACAAAATAATCTATTATTTATAATCAATAAAGGAGGGAATTGAAGAATACCCTGATCACTTGTAAATGAAGGACCCTCCTGAGATAGAGTATATAAATTGGCACAAGGACTACTTGATCCAGAACTGTCTGAAGTGTTGGAGTAGTCTTCCACCAAAGGTTGATCAATTTCAGCAATAAGTTAGGTACAACGTTTTCTTCTAACCTTTGATCACCCAAGGCTTTCTATACTTGTTTTCTCCCTAGATTAGTCTTTCCCAACTCTAGGAACAATCTTCTAGTAGGATCTTATTTGAAGAAATATGTCCTTCCTTCTAGCTTTACAAAATTGACAAGTTAATCAACAAGGATTTAGATATTTTGTACTAGTTCTCACCATATTTCTCATAGAAGATGGAGCCGCCACTAAGGTATTGCACCTTAGATGCATTGACCACTTGAAATAACTTGATGGATGATGAATTTACACGTAAATGAGAAAATATTTGAAAATTTTCACAGTCTTTTATTAGGAGTCTCCAAATGAATTCAAATTTAATGGAAAACTTTCTTGTACTAGGAAAATATAAATTAAGTAGCTTCAAATTGGGCTCTATTTTAGAAAATCTCAACAAAGGACTAGGTTGTGAACATGAATTTCTATCAGATACACTACAAATGTTACCAAAGACACATATTTTTCTTAATTCTAGGAAATAGTCCTTGAAAACGGCACTAGAAGTGTGTTGGTACCCAAATTTACACCTCCTTAGGGAAAGAAAACATCACTAAGTGAAGTTATATGCTTCGAGGATGACATAATTTGTTGATGTCATTTGGTAGCTGGAGAAGATGTATGACATAATCATTTGAGCCTATCTTTGGAAGGATAAGGTGACACGTACAAGGGGATGGGATGGTCTTCCCTACTGCTTTAGGCCCTACCTTTGACCTAGGTGAGAGAACCCATTGTGTAACCTAAAAATGTAAAGGGATAATTGAAATATTCAGTCTCCTAACTTCCTTTTGATAACATAAAATTTAATCTTGGATGATCATATCCAATGAATGCACTATTTAACTCTTACAAGTTTTCACACTAAATAGTGCACATGTCACTCCAATTAGACTCAAGTTACTCTAAACAACGTGAAATTCCATCTTCTCTTGAATATTTATGGAAAGGGAAGTAAAATTTGTGAATTCCCTTAATAAATGCTTATAGGAAAAAAAAACAAAGGTGAATTATAGGATTTGAGAAGTAGTAGGTTTATGTTTTGTATGAATGGGAGATTAAAACAAGATGGAATTTACTATGATAGGTTTCTTAGAACTCCAATAATGTCAGAATCATTCTAGGTAAAAGGACACTCAATTGGTCAGAAATAGTCCCTTGGAGAGAAGGTACACACTCATGGAAGCCCAAGAATGCATGATTTCATACAATCTTCAAGAAATTACACATGAAAGCTCATGTAAATATCTTGACAGAATATTCACAACTCACTACCTATTACACCTAAGATACACTCAAAGGATTACAAAAATATGAGAAACAGAATGGAAGCATTATGAATTTAAAATTGTGTTTGGTAATGTGAAAATAAGGCTCGATTATAGTAAAAATTCAATTACCAAAATACCACCATTGAGACTAGATCTAGTATAACTCAGAGGAGCCATAAACATAAGATTGCAACAGGAAAAAAAGATGACTGATTTAAAATATACTATATTAAGAAAAAATGTAACAAATATTAATGAGCATGCACACAACTCATTTTTTTTATATTCAATTTCTTTAACAAGGGAACATAAAACCTATGATCTCAATGTTTGTCAATGGTTGTACACTGACAACCATCTTGACATAGGAAAAATTGAAGAAGTAAAACAACTTACATGCACCTCATTAAAATTTAGATTTCAATAAAGCACATAAAATATCTATCTCTTATAAAATTTAGAAACTTTAACCCCCAAAACTTTAATTTTTCAAGGAATATTCCTAAGCAACAATATCTAATTCTATTGTCTTGAAAATATCTTATTCCCTATCATGCCATGTGGATACATCTTTACAAAAATTTTCAGGTGAACATTTCATTCTTTTATGATGATTGGGATGCCTATGTCATTCATTTGACATCATCAAATTGATTATTCCCATTTCGGGTAAGTTGAGAAACCTTTTTAATGATTTTTTGAGTTCCCCCAAATGGTTTGATTTGATCTTAATCATTCCCACTTTTTTGGAATCCTCCTCAAAACACACACAAATATTGTCATATATTTATGAGCTAAGTGTTTCCTTGTATGTTATATTACATTAGGATAATTACCTCCTTTTTGAATGGTATCAATCTACTTCACTTTTATATCCCTTGTGTGGATATCATAAACAATGTCAGCAATTAACTCACCATGATTTTTCTCAATTTAATTCGCCAACCTCGTCTTCACTATAGATTCCCACCATTTCTTCTAAAAAATCACATATCTTCTTTTAGTTTCAAGTGTGAGAAGCTCAATGAAATTATTTTTTTGTAAGATGGTGAGAATCTGAATTCAATTTTTGACTTGTTTTACTTCTTCAATTTTTCCTTTGTCACATGGTTGTACACTCGACAACCATCTTGACATAGGAAAAATTGAAGAAGTAAAACAACTTACATGCATCTCATTAAAATTTAGATTTCAAGAAAGCACATAAAATATCTATCTCTTATAAAATTTAGAAACTTTAATCCCCAAAACTTTAATTTTTCAAGGAATATTCCTAAGAAACAATATCTAATTCTATTGTCTTGAAAATATCTTATTCCCTATCGTGCCATGTGGAGAAATCTTTACAAATTTTGTCAGGTGTATATTTCATTCTTTTATGATGATTGGGATGCCTATGTCATTCATTTGACATCATCAACTTGATTATTCCCATTTCGGGTAGGTTGAGAAACCTTTTTAATGATTTTTGAGTGCCCCCAAATGGTTTGATTTGATCTTAACATCCATTTTGAAGGAACTTTTAGTTGAGGATCTGAATTCAATTTTTGACTTGTTGGGCCCAAATGAAGTATTCGTGAGGTTGTTATTTGAGATTATATATCAAGAAGACTACAATGGGCTAATGACATCTCAAGTTGTTCGGTATCTCTAATCTGAAAATTAATCGAAATTAGTCCTATTTTCTCTACTTTCTAGATGATGTACTTTCATCTGTTTAGGTGGGAAAATAAAAGAAATCCTTAAGGATTGAAGAAATTTTGGTTTAAGTGCACTGTTGTGAAGGGTGCAATTTCTAACTCATGTCCCTTCATTTGTAATGAGGAATTTACTCTAAAATAAATTCTTGTAGAATCTTATGTGCTCGATGAAGGGACTTATATAGACATTGTTCTTGCTCTTTCTAACAAAGTGACTGAATTGGAGTGACGTATTTCTACTTTTGAGAAAATTCCAACATAGTATTTACCTTCACAACAATCTGAAGTGCCATCATTCTTTATGAAGGAATGCAGGGGTGGGTCTAGCTCCAAACCTCTTACTCAATCAGTTTCTATAAACTTTCATAGTTGCACTCCTAGATTTTACAAACACCTCCATTCCATCTTCTACCTTTAAAGCATCAAGGAAAAATCTCTTTCCAAGAGTTTTTCAACCTTAATTAATGGGTTTCTTCATGCAGGAAGAAATTAGAGTTTATCAACATTTTGGATGGTCCTAGGGTGAGTATTGACGAGCTTATGGCTCTTGACATGTCTCGTAGTTTGGCGGGGATGTTTTATTTGTACAAATGGCTACGGGACTCAAGAATGTGTAATTAGGAAATATTTGCTTTTAAAAAAGATTCCTCTTTTCAAAGAGGATTTCTTAATAGTAGAATGACCAAGTATATTATCATTTTTCCCTTTTTGATACAACATCAAAAATGTATGTAAATATTTTCTAGGGATGGGCCCCCTATAGAACCCCATTTTGTTTTTTCTTCAAAAATGAAGAGAAACTCAAAGGGTTAGAATGAATTCCATGTTCATAATAGATTCGAGTTCCTATTAAAGAAAAATTAAATTATACTACATATGACTATATCACATACATAATCGAAGTCCCCAATTTAAAACATTATGGAATTGTTTTAAATGAAAGTAATAACTAGAAAAAGAAAGTTTTTTAAATAAAAAAGCCTAAGCTTGCTCATGGTTCAAAGATGATCATCATTTCTTTCTTCATTTTTTACTTCCTTATCAGGTAGCCCTCCCAAATAAATCAAATCGTTGAACAAATGCACTAGATCATCGTAATCAGGTCTTGGATGATGCCTAAATATCAATGTCTTCATGTTCACCACCTCACTACATTTTTTCATGTTGGTGTGTGTGACCTGCCTAGTCATCATCCACATCACATGGTGAGTCATCTCACCTTGCAAGAGTAATAGGTCTTAGTGAGTTAAATGACAAGTGTTAGATTTTTTCATCCTCATTTGCGTAAGTGCGTCATAAGAGTTACATCCCTTATTTGGAATTTTAACTCCTCCTTTAGTAGTGTCATATGCATCAGTCATGTCATATGCATCAGTGGTGTCATAAGAGTTACTTTACTTGTTTAGGCATGAGGGTTACACAACACCACTATTTGTACTTCCTTTTCGATCTATGAGTATGAGAACACTCGTTTTCTTATTCACATATTCTTTCCATTGTTCGAATCTTTCTTATTGTGATGGAGCTATGACGTTACCATCAGAGTGTAAATTCATCGTGGTGCATTGTTTTGATATCGGTTCTCACATATCCCTCTCATTTGGTATCGAGCTAGGAAATTAAGCGCGCCAACCCCAAAGTAGTGTTGGGATGGGTGACCTCTTGGGAAATTCCTGGTGTCAATGCCTCTTAATGTTGTTGGGCTTGATTGGGTGTATACCTGGCTCCATCGTGCGAGAGGGTGTTGGCGTAGCGAGCTTGTTTAACATGATGAGATCCTCTTCACCACAAGTTTGAGCTTGTGGTGTGACGACAAATCATTTGGTATCGAGTGTGAGTTTCGGTAAATGCACTCGTAGTTTATCGATTGCTTATTACTTATGGTTTCTTCTTATTTCCTCGTGCAAGTTTTTTCGATTATTATGAAATTGTGATAATCTCTTTAACAAGATGCTCTTGGAGTGTTCTATTTTTGTGTGTGTTTTTTTGGTTTTGTGCATATGTGCAGGTTTGCGTTTTTGACCACCATATTTCGTTGATTTTTGCCACATTTTTTGGAAAAGCATTTTTGAGGTTGGTTCATTTTTTGGTCTTTTCGGATTTTTATTAAGCTAAAAAAATATGTATTTTGGCCTTCATCAACTTCTTGCCTACCTTGTTTGCATCCTTTTGCCTTGCGTTAGCTCAGTATGACCTCAAAGTTGCGTTGCATGTTTTGCATTTTAAACCTTGCATGATCGAGACATCTTTTCATTGTTCAAAGTAGTTTCCTAAAGAGTTGGTGATTTACATACTTATTTGTGTCGTGTTTGCTAGTTCTTGCTTCGTTATCCTTGTTGACTTCTCTAATTCGTGAGTTTTTCTTTTACCTACACTTTGGTTTTTTGTACTACCCTATTCTCACCTTACATGTATTTGGGGCTCTATATATTTGTGTATAAGCCTTGTTTCTTGGAACATTGAAGTTGATCTACATTTGCATATGTTTTGGGTTCCTTGCTTTCCTTGTGTGCTCATTTTTTCCTAGCCTTGGATCTTTTTAGAGCTCAAAGTGGGTGTTGAATATGCTATCACTCTGTCCTTCCCATTGTTCGTTGACCCATATAAAACCCCCGCTCCCACTCATTTTCTCTCACTCTTTAAAAATACATCTTTTTAAGCCGTCCATTTATTAAATTTGAGGTCGTGTTTTTTTAAATACGCGGGATCTCAATTCTTTATGGTAAGAAATTTTTATTATAAAAGTGCGGGTGATATTTTATAAAGTGGGAAGACTTAAATTTAAGTGGTGGGAATTTAATCTCTAAAAGTCCTTTCATTAGAAGTAAGGCTTTTCTTTTAAAATAAAGTAAATTTAAAAAATAATCATACGTGGGTTTTTAACACATATGGGGTGTTTATAAAATATTTAGGCCTTTAAAACATTAGTTAGGTTTAAAGTGTTTTAGATCTAATTAATTGTTATTGTTTTTTAAAAGTGATTTTTATATAATTAATTTTTAATTAAAAAATTAAAAGCTAATTTTTTTAACAAAGAGCCTTAATTTGTTTTTAGATATCTAATATTAAAAATTATAAGCACTTTTGATTCTAGATTAGTATAAATTTAAAATAATCAATGATCTAATGTTATTATCCCTTTTTTGTCCCTTTATCTTCTAAAATTGAGCTAATTTGATTATACTAAAAGGTCAATTTTTTAGCGTTATCGGTTATTTTTTCTCTAATCGTGCAAAGTGTGTTGCATGAAAGATTTCTATCATTTTTTTGGGAACCTTCGTTGCATCCTAGAGGTCATTTGGACTCATTTCGAGTCATCTTAAGCACTGTAATAACCCTTGTTATTGCTTGCGGACTAGTCAACGCATCCACCACATTCTTGTGGCAAGGGGGTTTCTAGTGCGACGTGAGACATTATTTCTCACATGGGACTATATTTTTCTCCCCTTCTTTTGCTTTTACTCATTTTGTGCTTGCTTACGGTTGTCAAACCTGTTTCGATCACGAACCTTAATTGTTGTCTCCACTCTTGTGTTATTACACCGATTGTAAGGTGAGAGACCAAGTTCTTGACGCATAGTTACATCTGATTGTAATCAATGCACTAAACTATAAAGTACCAAAATCGGGGTGTAAATGGGGTGGTTGTTTCTTTTCTCTCTCTTTCCTTCGCATTCTTTGGTTCTATCCGTTTCATTATGGATGTCTCTAAAGTATCGGTGCTCACACCTTTTAATTTATTCTAATGGAGATTTAAAATTATATTGGTTTTGCAGAGTAAAGGGTTATATTGTGTTTCCATGGGGTTAGAGACTCGAACTCGATGATGAACCCAAAAAATCTAAGTGATTCAACTATTGTGATGAAGCCTTAGGTATTCTCTGTATGTTTGTCTCTCCTGACTTGCTATTCCACATCAAAATTCCTTCACACTTGATGAAGCATGAAAAAACTCGACGAGATGTTTGGGAATCAAGATGACATGAGAGCGCATGATTTGGAAAATGAACTACTAGTGTTAAATCCTAGTGACTTTGAAGACCTACATGATTTTTTCTCAAAGTTTTTCCACACTAGACTACTTCTAAAGGAATGTAAAGTGGAGAAGAAAGAATCTCAGTTGATCTTGGTGATTCTTTCTAAGTTAGGTCCTTAATACTCCGTCTTCATTTCAACTTTCTATGCCATGAAATCTGCCTTAGGTAGTACTTCGAAAATTCCCTCATTTGACAGTTTTTCATCCCAAATCATTCAGGAATAGGAAAAACTCATTCAAATGGGGACTCTAAAGACCAAGTCACATGCCCTTGTGGAAAATTATGGCAAGAAAAATTAAAAGAAGAAAGAAAAAAAGGACCAACCAAAGAAATAAACCAAGACCAACCAATCCCAAGCTAAACCTAACACTAACACTTCAACTTCTGAGCCTAAAGAGAAGAAGTAAAAGTGTAAATGCTCCTATTGTAAGTATCCTAGCCATGAAGAGTATCAATGCTTTTGGAAACAAATTGATCACATAAATCGATTACTTGAGAAGAATAAAATAAGTGTTCCTGAATCTGTAAAAAAAAATGCTCAGAAGGGCGAGTCTTCTAAATAAAAGGAGTCTAAAAATGAAAAGAAGAAAGGTAATTCCCTCTTAGCTAGATTAGATCCATCATCAACTTGGATTATCAATTCCGGTGCCCGCACCACATGGCTTCTTCGAGGTTGACTTATCTAGCATTGACCCATGTGGTATGTCCCAAATCACGTTGGGTGATGACACTAATGTGTCAGTTTTTGGTAGTGGATCGGTAGAGATAGAAGGTGGAACATTTAACCAAGTGTTGAGTGTTCCCAATATCTCTACCAATCTCCTATTGGTTTACCAAATCACCCACCTTGGTGAGGGAATGAGAGTGGAATTTGGTCCTAACTCGGTGATCATTTGTGAATTTAAATATGACTACACTGTGGTTGAGGTAAAGGCGGATCACCATTCACAGTTGTATACCTTTCCCACTTTTCTTCCGATTTGATGCCCAATTTCTTGATCACTCATGCAGATGCGGTTAGCAAGATATGGCATGATTGTTTTGGGAATCTAAATTATCGTTACCTTGAACAAATAAGCCAAAATGAGTTGGTCAATGGGTTACCCCGAGTTAAGTGTTCTAAGGTTCTTTGTGAGGGTTGTACCCTCGGAAAGCACCATGAAAAAATATTTGACAAGGGAAAATCCTGAGAGCTAATTGTCCCTTATATCTTGTTCATAGTGACGTTTCTAGCCCTTTTCCATATCCTTCTTTCACTAGAACTCTATATATATTAAACTTCATTGATGACTTTTCACGTTATGCTTGGGTGTATTTTCTTAAGCTTAAGTTTGAAGTCCTGTAAGCATTTTCAAAACTTTAAGGATCTTGCTTGAGAAATAAGTAGAATGGTCTATCAAGGTTCTTCGAACCAATAATGGAGGTGAGTATGTGAGCAATAGGTTTGATGATTTCGTACTTCTAAGGGGATTGATTTACAACGTCAATTACATCCCTTCCCAAAATGGATTTGCAGAAAGAAAGAAATGAACTCTAAAGGAGATGGCTACTTGTATGGTTCACTTGAAGTCCCCTCCTCTGCAAAGATATTGGGTTGAAGTAGTGAATTGTGCTTGTTACATTCGAATCGTGTTCCACACAAGGTAGTAAGAGGGATGACACCCTTTGAAGCCTAGTTTGAACAAAAGCTTTGTGTTGTGCACTTTCGAGTCTTCGATCCAAGGATATGGCTCGATTCCCAAGAAGAAACACAAAGCATTGGATCCACAATCCAAACATTGTATCTTTGTCGGGTATCCTGATGGCGTGAAGGGATATCAATTGTTGAACCCTACAACCTGTGAACTTTATATTGAGAGAAGTGTTAAGTTTTATGAGTCATCCTTGACTTTTACTTCCACTGAGGTTCTTTTACCCACTAATTCAGATTCTGACTCATCAGATGATGATATTATTGAGCGAGTTCCTCTTCTCCTTACTCCTTCCAATCCTCAAAATTCTAAGTCTTATGATTCTGATAGTAGTGATGATGAGGACTATGTCCCTTCTCACTCGAGTGAAGAATCTTCTGACTCTGAGATTGATCCTTCGGGACCTATTTGGGCCAGGAAAACTTTGCAAAGTGCTGGAGATTTAGTTGGATATCCTTTGGATGAGAGACATACTCGCTCAAGCTTCATTGGACCCCATTCCTTCACCTCTTCTTCTAATCCACAATATTTCCAGGAAGCTTCTAGGATTCCTGAGTGGGATTTTTCCATGGATGCAAAGTATTCCTCACTCATAAAGAATGACACTTGGGATCTTTCCCTTCTTCTGAAAGGAAGAGGAAGAAAAATCGTTCAGTGTAGGTGGGTATATCATACAAAGTATGGATCTAATGGAGAAGTTGAGAAGTATAAAGCGCAACTTTTAGCTAAGGGTTTCTCCTAGGTAGCTGGGGTTGATTACTCGGAAACCTTTTCTCCCATTGTGAAGATGAATTCCATTCGACTGGCCCTTGCCATCGATGCTGTTAACAGATGGGAATTCCACTAGATGGACATTAAGAGTTCCTTCCTTCATGGAGACCTAGAGGAAGAGATCTACATAGAACAAGCTTCAGGTTATGTCTATGATACATCCCTCATTTTCAAGTTAAAGAAGTCTCTCTATGGCCTTAAACAAGACCCTCAGGCTTGGTATTCCAAGATGGACTTATTTTTACTTACATCATGGTTCAATCGGTGTCACTTTGACCCAAATGTGTATATTATGTGGCAGGATGAATCCATGTTTATTCTTGTTCTATATGTTGATGACTTGTTGATCACAGGTAGCTCTCCCTCTATCAATGATTCTTACGTGAAGATCTCCTTGGCTAAAAAAATTCCATGTCGACTTAGGATTGCTTTATTACTTTCTTGGGATCTAGATTTCACAATATGAATCAGGGAATTATGATCTCACAACCTAAGTATCTCTTGATTTTCTTGCTCGGTTTCACATGTCCGATTTTAAGTCCTCACCTAATCCTTTTATTTTTTGGGTCAATTTGTTTTTTGATTACTCTTCCCCCTTTGTTGACAGTACCCTTTATCGGCAGTTGGTGGGGAGCTTGATCTACCTTACTCACACTTGACTCGATTTATTGTATGTTTTCAAATCATGTCTAGATTTATGCAGGGATCCTCATGAGCTGCATTTAAAAGCAATAAATTAGATCCTTCACTATGTTTTTCACACTCATAAAGATTACGTTCATTACGTAGGAGGGACTGAGATTGACTTGGTTATATTTGAGACTCGTATTGGGCCGGTGATCTAGATCATCCGAATTCTACTTCAGGCTATAGTTTCACTCTTGGTTCAGTCATGTCAGGTTGGTCCAACAAAATCAGAATGCCATTGGAATATCATCGATGAAGCAAAGTACATAGGAGTAGTTAATGCTGCCACGTGGTTGTTTAGTTATAGGGTATCTTGAAAGATTTTGGCATTCACTTTTGTGGCCTACCATTATCTATTATGACAACATGAGAACTATTTGAATTTGTAGAAATCCATTTCTACATCATTAGATGAAGCACATTGAGATTCACATGTAATTCATTTGGGAGATGATACATGAAAACATCATCGACATACAATATGTTTAGATAGGTAATCAAGTTGAAGACATATTCACCAAGCCCTTCACTGAGGTGAAATTTATTCACTTGCAGTCTCTTCTTGGGGTGAGTTCTGCTGCATCCACCCATCTTCTTTAAGCTATATAGTTTTTGTATATGGGTACCTTATCGAGCCTTTATTTTTCAGGCCCCACCGACACATATTTCTTTGTTGTCTAGGGAGTATTCTTTTCGACCTTGGCTTTGATGAAGGGGGGTGTTGGTGTGTGTGAGCTTCCTAGTCATCATCCACATTATATGGTGAGTCATCTCACCTTTCGAGAGTCATAGGTCTTAGGGATTCAAATGAAAAGTGTCGATTCTGTCACATTTGCATCGATGCGTTATAGGAATTACATTCCTTATTTGGAATTGTAACTCCTCCTTTAGTAGAGTCATATGTGTCAATGGCATCATAGGAGTTACTTTCCTTGTTTATGCATGGAGGTTACACAACACCCCTATTTGTACTTCCTCATTTGATATATGAGTATGATTAGACCTATTTTCTTATTTGCTTATTATTTCCATAGTTTGAATCTTGCTTATTGCATTAGAGCTATGATGTTACCATTGGAGTATAACTTTGTCATGGAGCATTGTTTTGATATCGTTTCTTGCATATCCCTCTCTTAGATATCCCTCCCAAATAAACATCAAATCATTGAACAACTGCACTAGATTGTATTAATCATGTCATGAATGATGCCTAAATATCAATGTCTTCTTGTTCACCACCTCACTACATTTTTTCAGTCTTCTCCTATATTCTTTCAATTTCTAAGTCAACTCAACAATTATATTTTCCATAGTGATAAATCTTCATATGATCTCATAGGCACAATGTATTGATCAAAGGACTTGGTTAGGACATCAATTTCTAGATCCCCATAAGTAGGCTTTTCTTTTTTAAACATCATCTTTCTCAACTTACTATCTATATTAATGACACTTTCCTCTATCCAATCCTTCTTTATTGACAAATTTTCTTTAACTTGGTTTACATTTTCCTTCCCGAGTTTGGCCGGATATTCTAGCATGTCTTGAGTCCCTTTCTCATCGGTAGTATTATTCCTTCCTTTTCAACCAAGTCATAATAAATTTGAGTTAGAGAATCAAGTTTGGGAAGGATCCCTCCCCGGAATACAATTCATTTTCACATTGTCCAACCAATGAATCTATGTCATTGATCATTGCATTTAATTTTGTATACCTCTCCACCATTTTTTCAATGATTTCATTATCATTTTGAGAAAAATATTCCACCCACTTATGCATTGCATTGGCTCTATCACTAGATGTTTCTATTTTATTCAGGATATCTATGGTGATGTTATTGATGTATTCTTGGATTTCTCTTGTTGGTTCCATCAACTTTTGTAATCATAAGGTCAATGTATTTACTTGTTCTTTCATTTTCTTTTTAGACACTTTATCCTCATCTATGTTTTTACAACAAGCCTTCGAATACTACTGTGATATCCTTCTTTAAAGTCTCTCTAGTAGGCTTCCCTAACTGAATATGCTTGACATCATAATCACTCATTATGATTTCTTCTTTAAATTTACCTTGGTGGAGGGTTGTAATTCGAGAATTCTAAGCCTTTGTTGGTCTATATGGGTCTTTTTGAGGCTCTTTTGGGCTTTGGGAAAGTTATCCTTGTGCTATCTATAACTTCTTTCCGAATGATTTCCTTTTCCTTCCCTGAAAAGTTTTCTCATAGCCAACCAGTCATAGGGGTGTTGCCCATATGCACTCCTTGTGATGTGAGATGTGGATTTTTAAGTATAATATAAATTTTTCTGATGTATCTTGCACCTCTTGAAGTATAAATATATCTTTATGTGTTTCTTCCACTTCCATTACTTTTTTTCACTATGATGTGCCACTATTTCTTTGGCTGCTCCTTTTCTTGATCCTTGATCTTTGTAGAAGTAGTAGGCATGCTTATAGTTTCCTTTACACTTTCCATAGGAGTATCTATTATACCCGCATCATCTTTCAATTTCTCTCTTGAAGTGGCTACTCTATATTCTACCTTTAGGACTTATCTATCTTGACTTGGAAACTTAAGGGGTTCTTTGTTCTTTGAGACATATCATTCCTTCAAGGGTTGTTATTTTTTGGATAAATCTTCCCCGGGGTTGTTTGATAAAAACCCTTTCTTTAACCATGTTCTTTTCTTGCTTCTCCACAGGGATGAGATCCAATCATTAGTTCTTGATATTTACCTTTATTATAAATATGGGTTCCTACTTTAGAACTGGTTTTAGTTGGTTCACTAACCTCTTGTACAATTTCACTCACAATCTCCTTTGCGATACCCGTGCTTTGAGAAACTTCAATCTCTTTTTCCATTTCGAGTCCTTTGGTGGATTATCTTCAGTAGAAGCAACATCTGATACAAATGATTCACCCACAATTGTTTGTGTCACCATTTTTTCTCCCATTAAATATGTTTTACTCCCAACTTGAACATTTTGAGGTTAAGCCTCCAATTCAACATTTGATGGTTGTATAATATCTTACATTTGTATTTATTTTGGGAAAACACTTATATCTTCTACTTCATATGTCTCAATATGTACACCCATCATTTCAAGACTAGGCACTTCTTCATGTTCATCTACCTCTACTATTTCAATAGGATTCTTCACCTTTTCCTTAACTTGAATACTCTTAATTACCTTTTGTTCTCAGTTTGAATAAAAATTGGTTCCTTCTGCACTTTTTTTTGTCATAATTATGATTGGTTGACTATACATGGAGGTATCATGGACTATTCTAGCTTCAAATTTATTTGGAAACAAAGATGGAGCTACAACTAGAGATGATACAAAGGGAGTAGTGTGAATATTTTTGGGGATATGTGGTGGTATTTTTTTCCCATGCAATGAAGTAATAATCTTCTTCTCGAGTTTTAATAAGTAAAACAAGATCCATTACTTCATGTTCTTTTCTCTTGTGTTTCTTTGAAGAATGGCCACTTTCCTTTGCTAGACTATCAGTATCCCTTTCCAAAGGTAATATTACATTGGGATTATTTGTAGTCCTAAAATATTTTATTTTAGGACCCTCTCTCCCTTTAGCTATTTGTACTTTGAGTGTTGGATCAACATTTTCTTGAGATTCCCTCATCTTGTTTTGTGTGCTATATGATCCTGATAATAATATTGAGGGATTTCTTGGTTTGGTCAAACCTATCGCTTTGTTCTCGTATTGTTATTGTTGAAGTTATGGGAGCATATTACATAGCCTTTACGTATATTCCCTCTACCTTATGTGTCAAGGAAGTCATTGAAGTCCCAATTCTTCCGGTGGTTGTCATCCATTCATCAATAATTTCAATGGTTGGTTTTTTACTAGGTAATTTGGGATCTTTCCCATTTTAGGGATCCTTCTTTTCCACTCCTTTATTTAGAGGAGGGAGATATTCCCAAGATCTTCCTATCTATAAAATCCTTGAACATCCTTGTATTTTAGAGGAGAGATCCATACCTTTCACTTTATAAAATTTCAAGATCCTCCTCATTACATCAACTATTATTTTATGAGGACTATATGACTCTTCTTCTCGCCAAACTATAGGAGTTATTGATTTCGATTCCACCTTTTTTCAATATAATATTGAATCACTAGATCCTTATCATATATTATACCTTGTGGAACTACAATTTTTTTCAAATCAATGACCTTCTTAAGGTCATCCTTGAAAAGTCTCTAAGTATGAATTATTCTTCATATATATAGTTTATCTAATAATATTCAAATTGGGGTTCATTATCTTCTGAAATGACAACCCATTGAAGGTCATGCTTGGGTCTAGGCACAAAATTTTCCATACCAAACCTCTTCATTTATTCTTCCATTTATCTCGCTGTGTAATAGTTAAGCGGGAGTATCTTCCAATCTTGATAAATAACATAATGTTAGTCTTATGTTTCCATGTAATTATTTTATGTATTGGTGCTAACTTTCTCGAGAGTTCAATTAAAACCAATTTATCATCCACATACCTGCACAATCTACATGCATTCCCCTCAAATCCACTCACTTTTATATATGTGGAAAATTTGTATTGAATGAAAATGCAATCATACTCTAAGATAACAGTCCTAGCCTCAATAGATAATCTATAGTGTCCCCATTCTGGTTTAAAAGGAAGAATACATGAGTAATGAATGATCATTTACTAGCCTAACATTTCCTTCCCATTTATCCAATCTTAGTTTAGGATACACATTATATACATTGTGGTATTTAAAAATTGAATTTTTGATAGGTCATGGAAAGACTTGTAATATGCAATGTTGTAGATTAGATAAGACATCATGTAGAATTGGATGTTGTATGTAACACTTTTTTGATCTTTGTGGTTATTTCCATAAGTTGGGCATGGATTGATGTTGATATGAAAGTTTCCTAGAAAAATTGTCTTTTTCCTCCAAGATAAATCTTATGAAAGGGCACATCCACTCATGAAACATGTAAGCCATGTCTAGCTAGGCCATTCGACTCAATGTCAAAATTAGGTCCTCAACTTCCTCAAAAAATAGGGCCTTATTCAATCTCTTGGGAATTCTTTTGACATATGGTTTCTTATATTTCAATAGTATAACATAATCATCGTGTTTAGCTTCATAATTATTTTTTGCTGACTCAATGGTAACATTGATTGGTCTATCCACCTTTGGTAATCCTAGTATCACCCAAAAATCTTATGGTGTTAAAGTTAAATACCCTTTCCCCACTTCTTTCCAGCACTTCATTACTCACTTGACCATAGTTTTGGGCACACAACCATAAAATTTCTAGAGAATGTATGGAAAGTGGGACAGATTAAAGCTAGATAAATTCTTCTAGCATCAATAACTGCCATCCATTCGCTTCTATTTTGGGAACGTAGTCTTTGCAGAAGTCCTATAAATCAGCATTTATCAATTTTGTATCCATGATTATGTCTAGATTGCTAGTGATACTAGACATCATGTGGAAACTAGACTCATGAGGATTTATCTTATAGCTTTCAATTTTCCCTCTTAATTATTTGTACATATCATATTATATAACAAGAATATGAATTCAAGTACAAGAACTCGCTTTATTTCTCGTAAGCTCTCTAAAATTTCTCCCTACACCCATGGCTCCGAATCATCTAGCTCAAACATACTTCTTTGCAATCAATTTTTCTCTTTATGTTGTAAATTTAGCATAGCTAGGGATTCCAATTTCTTGCATACAAAGTAGTAATTTGAAATGATCGAATTTTTTTAAAAAATCTTACTTTGATACGTGAAGAGCGCATTAATTATGGTAGCCATAAATGCATCAAATCTTGTTCATTCAATTTACCCTTCTTATTTGAATACAAGTCATCCACATGTTTTTTATTTAAATAATGTTGGGATTTTATAATTCATTTGAATTTTTGTCCACCTTTTTGAACTTGTGCAAAACCGTAAGTTTGACTCCGAACACCTATTTATTGACTTTTATTGAAGCGCCGACACGTGTCCTCCTTCTTGTTGTAGGAATATATTTGCACTTTGCACTTCATTAGATGCATCATGTAAGAGAGCATAAAATTCAGTCTCCCCTCTCCAATAATACTTGTACACATGTTTACCTTGGCTAAGTGGGGGTGTATTTACACTTTGCAACATATGTATTTAGATATTCCTTGGAATATTCGATTGGGTCTCAGGGTTTTATTTACACTTTGCATGTTATGTAAAGTTTTTAAATATGCAAGTAAATCCCAAAATGGTGAAACCAATTAAAACATGCCATGTGCCTTCGAGCATTAAGAAACAAAATGTAGTTTGCATAAGGATTACAAAGGACGATACACGAAGATTTTTACAATGGTTGATTTGACTATTTTAACAGTTTTGTAATAAAAATCTTCTGTAAAAACGTAGTTATGAATACTTTGAATTGGGAAAGAAGATTCACACTAGATTTATTACATTAACATAGGATTTTTATGGGTTCAACATGGGTTTATCCTTTGAATACACATATTTTAGATTTTTGGCAAACAAGACATGGAAATTTTTTGAGGCACATTTAATACTAAGGGATGAGCTAAAAAAATCACCAACACATACCAAAATTTATGTGTTACATATTCATCCTTATAATAATTCAAGTAAAAAATTGAGTAATGATACTTTCCATACATTTTACGAGTGCACTTTGTGTAACTATAATTAGGGGAAAATGTGTTGTCCTTTTCTTTGATATGTTCACCACTCTTAAGATATGTTGGGAATTATCTCTTGATTTTTTTCTCATTATTATAAGGTTGTCTTCTTCTTCATTCCATATTGCATTCACTATCACCATCATCATGAGAAGTTTTTCCATTCTTCACATAAATAATATCCTCATTAGTTTTAAAGAAATAATTCTTAGCATTAAATTGTATGGGCTATTTTGTATATTTAGTAGTGTGAGCCCTCTTTCTCTAGAATATTTTCTTGCCTCCATTATTTTTGAGCATTCTAAAATTCTCCATTGCCACTAAAATATCCCAATCCCGCACTTCCAAACTGAAAATTAAACAAACTATAAGAATATAAATTAGAAATATGCTAGCAATGCTTTTGAAAACTAGTTGTGATAACAAATTTTATCCAAGAATGGATGTTATCATTTTATCCAAGAATGGATGTTATCATTTTATCCATTTTTGAATATTTTAATAAATCTTATCAATTTTCCACACCACATGAAAATTGGCTTAATAAACACCAACTATATTTCCCATTTTTGAATTAACATAAAAATTGGCTTGATAAACACCAACTATAATTCTAATTGATTAGTCCAATAAAAACTTATCAATTCACCAATTTCAAATTTCAAAATTTATTTTTTCATTTTCCCATAATTTTCTATAGTTACATAATTTTCTTTCTTAAATTTATAAAAAGACTAATACTAATTTAAAATAACATGTAATGGGAATAAACAAGAGAACATTACTTTTCAAATTGATAATAGAGTTCTTCCAATTGAACTACATCTCAAGGTCTCCCAAAATATGAACTAATTGATTAAATGATGCTAAAATAAAAAAAATTACATCAAAATATTCTCTAATGGTAATACGTATCTCTCAAATTGAGGCTTCAATCTATATATAAACTCTATTTATTCTAAGTTGTAAGGTTCAATCTCCACTTGACACCAATATCCCACATTTACTTATTTTTATCCCTTTACAAAGGGGATAATACCATTTACAATTGGTTACAAAATTTCCTATTCATATCCATTAACATCATATTTATATTATTTTTAGGCATCATAGTTTAATGGATAAGGATAATCTCATTTTACATAGGTTTCAAGATTCAAATTTCATTATAAATGTTGTATATGCCTTATTTTAGAAAATAAATCCTTAAATTTAAAGGGATACATACTAAGTCCTTATTTTAAGCCCCTCAATTAGGGTTTGGCATAGTGGTAAGGCCAAAAATGGTTTGTGTGTGGTGGAGGGTTCAAATCCATTTCTACACATTAATCCTTTTATTAAGGCTTGGCTAAAATTTTGCTAATTTTTGTAGTTGAATCCCACATACATCATGTGGGGAAAAAAATTCTCTTTAAATAGCCTTCAGGATGTGGGATGAGTCATGGCATGTGCCAAACTTTACATTGTTTATTTTTTAGTTAACCTAGACCATACATTAAACATTGCAGCTCAATCATCTACTAAATTGGGCCTTGTTGTTGGTGATTTAATTTATATTGAATTAAATCTAATATTATAGAGTCATTACTCAACCAAATGATTTATAAATGCTGAAATATAGAAATGACGTAAGAAAACTAAGTTTCAAAATATGAAACCCTAAGAAAAGGAGAAGGGGGAGGACTTATCTGATTTATGTCTAATCTGAAGTGATCTAAGAGGGGAGAAGTGATTAACAGAAGCCAACATTATCGTAATTGATCTCAAGAAATTTTAAATTTTGTGGGTGAGATCATACATGGGTGTCTGGGACAGAAAAGGGGACTTGGGGCATTGGAGATCACTTATATGTGTTGGTGATTACATAGAAGCTCGGATCTAATTTCTACTATGTCACTAGGGTTTCACGCTTCTTCCTCGTTGATTATCCGGATGGTCACATAATGATATCCAAGGGTACCTGTAAACATAAAAAGAGATATTCACATACATAATCCCATAACCACATAAAACCTAAAAATAAATATGCATAATGGGAATTCGATCGACCCCAGGTGGTCACCCTGAGAGTGCACTTACAACCGAGCATTGTACTACATCTCAGACTCCATGTAGTTCTTGTGAGTGTGTGTGAGGATGATGACCTAGGATGACCTTGTTCAAGTGCACTTGATAATGGAATGTAGATAGAATGTAGAAATGTAGTTAGAATTAACTTCTCCTTCCTATATTGTACATGCATAATATGCAGTTCCTTGTCCCTTGAATGGATGATTTAGAGCACTTTAAGTGCCTTTTGGATGCAATATTAGGGGTAGTAGTAATGCCTAATGCTTGGTCCCTCATTTTTACATATAACTATGTATTTATATGATTCCCTTGTTTTAATTTCATAATTAACAACCGGGAGGATGACCCATAAGTGAAAAATATGCCCAAATGATAAAATAGACTCAAAAAGAGCGAATAAGGTGAGAAAGAGTCAAGGGCACCCATAGGGGACATGAGCAGCTAGGTGTTGTTTTACTTGTTGAGTACAAGTGTCTAAATCCATTAAAGATAAACAAGTTAAATTCCAACTTGTTATAAGAACAATGGAATAAGATGGGGGTGAATCATTCATTACAAACTTAATTCAATTTTAGATTGCTTACTTAAACCATAAACCAATTAACTATCCATTAATGTGTGCACAACGTCATATAATATGAATTCAATTAATAACTTAAATATAGAATATAACAACTCTATGTAATTATCATGACCTTTATACCACATCCATGCATGTTATATATCATGACACATCCATATGTGTAAACCATATCAACTTTTTTCTTCACCAAATCAAGCTACCGAGAAACTAGTTTTGCAAACAAGACTAGTTTGTACCCTTTTAACACTTCCAATACATAAAATCACCTTCAATAGGAACTAATTTCATCCTTTTTTACTTTTCGACTAATATTAAGCATCAACTCATTCATCTAATGCTTCAATCACCTCAATCTTTCTTCTTGAAAAATATGTCCCGAAAACAAGCAATCCTTCTTCTTCATAAACTAACCTGAAATACCCATCAAACTTCATCATCAAGACACAATCCATACACCAATGGAAATACCTCTAAATCCTATTTCCATAAATTTTTTTATTTCCTTCCTACTATAAGTGGAAGGCCTTTAACAAATATCATCTCTAAAAATAGCTTGAAACTTCCCCAAAACTACCTTTTGACTAGTCTTCATAAATATGACACACTTTTCCATTTAGAAGCATTAAAATTATATGAAACCATCACTAAAATCAATAACAAATCCCATTATAAAAACAATTTTAATTTATTCTCGTAACTCCTTTGGACAACCTTGTCCCAAACTAAACTTCTTCATAAACTTTCATGTTTGAGTAGACTCCACCGATCACCACATGGTCCATCACACCTTTCTTGAAACCTGGAGGAGTCATCTACATCAAAAAATCATCATAATATCACTAGAAATCAATTTGGAACACTTATGATAAATATCTCTCCTACCACTTTTGAGTTAGGGTTTCAAACACACAAAAAATAGTTTACCTTCTTAACATTCATTCATAAAAATGTGATGATGAAATGACCTCATTATTTTCTTGGAACCTTCTAGAATCATTGTATAAATTTTACTGATATCCACAAGGTCACATGGAAAGTAAACAATTCATGGTGAGCACCAAAAGGTGTAATTCGAGCTATAAAGCGCGCTTTCTTGGACCCTATTTCACGTAAAACATCATAACTTGAAAAATCCTCTTCATAATGACTCAAATTTCTCTCACACATCTATGAAAACTTTTAAAATCATCTCTAATCATCAAGATGTCTCAAATATTTCTCCATCTTCTCATCCCATCTCATTTTCATGACTAGCCCTTGGGGTTTTACATGGTTTAGGCTAGATCCAACTGAAAGAACAGTGCAAATCAACATGAAACCTCTCCAAAAGGTCCTAAAATACTTATAACATCATAAAACAATTACCTATGTGCATCCATGATCTCACATGGATCCAAAATCCACCCCATGCCTCTAAACACCTATACTTGGTCTAAATGAGTACCGAATCTTGGTCTTCAACATGTATCCGTGCACTCAAACTCATGTGGGTTCCTAAAAACTCCCAAAACATGCTCTCCATACTGCTACCAATATCTTCAAGCCACCAACCTTAAACCAACATACACCATCACCTAGACTTGTTAGGTCACCCGACTAGGCTTGTTAAAGCAAGCCAATCTCACTAAAACACCACAAGTCATCATTGTAACTATGAAACACCATGTAATCATCCAAACAAGCATTCTATGACTCTACCACAACATCCTCTTTGTCATTAACGGGATTTTACATCAATGAAAATGCCTAGAACACAACATGCTAATAATATTCCCCTTTTTCATTGATGGAAAACCTCTTGAATTTCAACCCTTTTTTACGTTAATGAAAAAGCATACATATATCTGAATGGTATTAAACTTCCTTAGTTTAATAGGGTCACCAAATATTTGGAAACATCAACAAAAATTCATCAAATTTGGCACACAAACCTGATTTTCTTCATTTTGGTCTGATTTAGTTACCTTTTATAGCTTGAAGAAACTAAGCTCCCCATGTGTAAGAGCATACACAACACCTATTCATGCCAAAAATTATGATACAAATCTATAAAAATATTTCTTTCCTCTCTCTTGAGTGCAATCATCTCATAACGTCCTCATTAGGACACAAGGATTTGTTTTCTTCATCTCATACCTTGTTTTTCACCGTTTTCAACTTGAAGAGAACTAGAGAAGTCCTAAAAATGACACATAGAACTTGTGAACCATGCCAAAAATCATAACTTCAAGATAAAAAAATTATTTATACATCTTGCTTGACCTATCTCAACTATTCAAGGCTCAATTTGACTTATCTCTACCATTTTTGATCGCATACCTTCTCATGGACTGATATTCCTATTCTAACTCTTCAGTACAAATTGGACTATCTTTGATAGGATTTAAAAGCCCACACACACAATGACATGACCACTTACAACACCCCTTGGACTCATGACACTCTTCTCTAGTGGAAAACATAAAAATTAATTTCCTTACTTTTCTTACAATTCATTGAGACAAATCAAACATTTTGACCTATTCCTTAAACACTTTCTCAATCCTTTCAACCTCAAAAACATGCTACTTTGAACTTTTTGAGTCAATAAATTATTTACCTCTTGTAGAGAACATTTACACATTCTCATTCACCATTCAAAATTGTCTTTAGGTATATCAATGCTTACCTTCATCTTGAAGAGCCTTATAGGCTGTGTGGCATATGATATACCCTACTATAGTACTAACTTCAACCTGTAGCATGCAAATTTTAGAGTTCTAGAATCAAGAAGCATTCACACTTGTAGACAACTGACTAAACACCTCTGAAATCACCATCTCTTATGCCAAACAAACTATTTTAACCATATTACACACCAAAACGTATGATAAAATGTCTCCCCTAGTCTTACTAAACTTACTCAAATATGTAGTTGACCCTTTTCTTCTATCTCAATCACTATAACATCATTCAAATGGTAGAAATTGTTGCTTGCATTTGAGTTTTAAAAATTTCTTATATGGTTCACTATCTTATCTTCAAACGTTCATAGTATCAAGGAATCTTAGTGACTATCACATGTACATGAATAAGGGACAAATAACCTCCTCGTCACTCATTAATATATCATATACCTTTACACCTATAGCATAAATTTGATCTTTTCATGGTATTCATTCAGTCAAATAAGATTAAACACTTACCTAATTCCTTCTTGACCACTTGGATCACCTTCAAGAGATAAAAATAAAACTCCCCTTGCTTGGTTAGTCAAAAGTAGAACCTTCCACACATGTGGAAACTTATATCTCTCTATCTCAAATCATTGAATTTGACCATAGAATTTGTACTTTGTTACCTCGTGATCTTCTTCTTTGTATGAGAACTATGACCCAATATTTGAAGGTAATGGATCATGTAATCAACTCTACCTTGATCAAGGAACTATATTAGACCTTATATGATCATGCAAAGACTCAAATAACCCATATAGTCCACTACAAAATCAAGACCACCTACGGGCCTATGGTGAGTCATTCAATCTTAAATATTTTACAATATTGCTCAAAGAGTGTAAAATAACCAGCACCACACATTTTTACCTTGCACAATTCTCTAGGATCCTTACAAATATTTAACAAACTTATTTATTCTTGAGAAGGTTACTTTGAAGCATCATGACATCCTTCATACCATTTTTTACCTCTTCATATAGAATACGACTACTATCCCTACAACATGAGAAATTCCCACCTAAAAATTTAATGCATTCACTTTATCAAAGAAGTATTACAAGTTATGAGTACCCATTTGGAAACTTTTCCACCTCCACGAACCTTGAAGCATGTCTCTAACATAGATCTACCCAGGTTTGCAAGTCACCCTTGTCAATTAGGTCTCCTAGTGCACTCCACAACCAAATTTGATAACTATCATAGTTTCCCATGAATTTTGACTTCCTATTAGGATGAAGCCACTTGAATCTCTCACTCTCTGTTAAGATGATTTTTTCAAATTTTTCCCTCAATTCAATCATTTACTCCATCAAACATTGAATTTCCTTCATATCACTTCTTATTATCTCCTAGAACACAATCAAGGAAGAAATAACTCAAGATGCACAAATTTTGGTATCAAGGTCTCAAATTTTGTTACCAACACTGTATCAACATCCTCTAAGATCTTAAGCACTCTTATTTTGATTTTGAAGCAAATAAACCACATTAGTTACTTGAAATCTTCCCATCTTGTCTTTAGTCACCCTTTAAGAATTATACCATAGATCCCCTTGAGATGATGATCTGATCAAGTAATCATATTTTATGACTCATTTCATCTTCATATCACCTTTATGAAGCATGAACATACTTTCTTCCATTGTAAGCATGACACAATAATAATTTCACCAATATGCACTCCTTAACCCACTCAAGATAGAGAAGTAACTCTTATGACTCTCATACAGACATAGAATCTTCTTATCATTTGAAAATAATTCATGGAATGACACAAAAAACATGTACTTAATATTGCACTTTTTAACTCCCACAAACTTAACTTTCATTTGGACCTCATGAAGGAGTATACATACTTCGCAATGTTTTACTTAACTCAACCTACTTGACTTGACCAACATAAACCCATAATTTTATTTTCATATTAAGGATTAAACATTCACACATATTACCACCTTAGCAACTGATAAACCTATAAAGAGGTTCTACTTGTAAACTTCAAAACCCTAACAGAGCCATGAACACACTCTCATAGGTAGACATTATGACACAATGGCATGACACACATAGACTTGAACAAGACCAAAGACTTTTGACAGAGTTCACACCCTTATTACAAATGGATCAATCAAGAAAGACCTCAAACCATGCATATAAACTATGACAACATACCTTGATACCTTAGAGGATACAAAACCAACCTAGAGAGCTCCCCGTCTTCTCAATGCTTCATATGAACTAATATACCTCTAAGAATCCTAGTAGAGGCATATAAAACTATGATTATTATATAAGAAAGACTTGAAAATGTCCCAAGTCTTCTTGAACACATAAAAATCATCATCATAAACTTTTTCTGATATGACCCAAGTCATGCCTTGATTTCTATCAACACCTTCTCTTGATGAGACACCATTATCCCTTCTATTCTCCCATATCTTAACTTGATTGTTATCATTCATACTAGACCAATAAAAGATTATTTCTTGCACCTTAGGACCTTGAAAAAATTTATCATTCTTTGAGTAGCCATGGTAACATTTTCTAGCAACATAATCAACTCCATTCAAACTAAAACATGCAACTTAACTCTTGCCTTTATAGCCTTCAACTTGACTAGGTGGATCATACAGACAATATCTAACAACATGACATTTCTCATTACAATTGTATCATACAAAATTATTATATTTTTCACTCCTCTTATCCTTGCAAGGGTGATCATATCTATAAAACCTTATACACTCCTTAAATCTATGACCAAAACCATTACAAGTGAAATAATAACCATTAAATTATCTCTCATACCTTGAAGCATTTGGTTGCCTTAATAATTTTGTCTTCACATTGTATTTGGTGAATATATCCTTCTTTTCATCCTTGATACTTGTTTCTCCATCCTTCTTTCTTGGAACATTGTCTTCTAGCATCTTATCCTTTCCCTTGAGGTCATCACTAAACCCCAAACTTTCTCTATCACCTGTTGATCTTTGTTTTCCAAGAATATCATCAAGATCCTTGGCACTTTTCTCAAATTTTTGAAAGGACATAGTTTTCTTACCAACCTATAATAGTTATGCCCTTTGGAATTTTACATATTCTTCAAACTTGGTGCACATGCTCTCTTTATCTTGCAAACTTGAGACTAGAAACTTTACCTTTTCTTCTAGCAACCTGATTGACTCATTGAGCTTGCTTGTTTTAGACCTGTACTTTTCTTCTAGATTATGAATCTTATTTTCATACTCTTTGACCTGAGAACTCAAATTCTTGTTCTTATTTTTAGCATGCCTTAACTCATTTTGGATACACTCTAGATCATCTTTAACATCTTCCTCCAAATAACTACAATAACCTGATATGAAATCACCTAATAATGAATAACCATCACTATAAGATCTCATGACATCTTTATTCATGAACAACACCTCATTTAAAACATATTTATGATCATATTCAGACTCGAAGCTTAAATACCACTGCTAGCGTAAAATAAACAACCATATTGCTTTGTGTAAAATATTTTTTTCCTTCTTCTTATATTCATACCTCTTAAAGTTCTTCTTACCTTTACTAAACTTATTATTCTTCTTTTTATGATCATCCTATTGATCTTCATCACCTTTGTTTTCATTCTTATGAGGAAACTTAACAAAAAATTGACTTACTTGACCACAATTGAGACACTTAAATGGAATTTTACCTCTATACTTACAAGATCCAACATTAAATCTTCTAGCCACCATTGCAAAGAGTTCTTCATCATCAATTTTAGGAGCATTATCATCATCCTTAGTCTTCTTTCATGTGGCCTTAATTCATGTTTTGAAATAAATATCTTTCTTTGCTGGTTTGGACTCACCAATTCTAATTTCATATGCAGTCAAATTTCCATGTAACTCATCCATATTCAAGGTAGTCAAGTCCTTGGATTCTTCTATAGTAGACACTTATAAATAAAACTTATAAGTTAGAGATCTCAAAACCTTTTGAATAAGTACTTCTTTCTTCACCTATTCTCCTAACCAATTCATGGTGTTGAAAATATTGTCAACCCTAAGAAAATATGCAACAATAGGCTCATCATCATTCATTTTCAATCCTTCAAACTAATTTATAAAAGTTTGAAACTTAGCGAGTGTTACCTTGGAATATCCTTCATACGAACCTAAAGTTTCTCCCACATAGCCTTGGATGATTGGAAATGCATCACCTTTACCATATTAGATTCTCCTAGACCACACAAAATAGCATTCATATAATTTGAATTTTCACTACATGCCTTCTTACCTACATTACTAGTTGGAGGTATGGCGGGAGTAGTATAAACATATTCCATAGCTTGAAAAATATCAAACACTAAGGACATGATATGAGTCCTCATCCTGTTGAGCCCAAAAAAATGAATAATTCCTGGTGTAGAGGATTAGCACACATGGAAGGTAGTGTAGGAAGAAGGTGCATGAGGAAGAACATGTTGGGATAACTAGGTTTGCACGTGGGAAAAAAATTAGTTTGAGACTTAGCCACATTTGGGGTTATGGTGTTGCATGGAAAACACGCGAGGATGCAAGTAGGCATAATAGTGGATAAGGTTAGAGCATGGAGACTTACAACCCAAGGAAATAATATTCTAGAAGATAATCATTGTGTTTGAGAACTATAAAGTAGATTTAGTTATGGGTTAGTTGGAACTTGTTTGTTTAGAGTACTCGAATATGGAAAGGTATGATTACATTTTGTATGTGGTTTGTTCTTGAGTGATGTTGAGGCAGTAAAGGATAGACCCCACTCTATTTAAGAATGCATTTGGATCTGAATCATGGGATGGATGAAAATGGATAAAGAGGAAAATAATATGTGTGATGCGAGGAAAGAGATGTAAGAGAGACTTTAGATGCACAAGGGAGAGCATGGCTATAAATCTTTGAGTAGAGTCATTTTGTAGGGTTAGGATGTTATTTCTTGATGTATTCAGTCTGTTATGACCCTTTTTGATGTAATTTGGCTACTATAAACAATTTTGAATCAATATATGAGGTGGATTTTTCTAAATATCTATTTTATGGGTCCAAACCCTTGTGTTCTTCATATTACTCATGGTTCGATGCAATCTATGTTTTTATAATGATTACGTTCATATTATGGTGCATATGTGCTTAGATCTAGTTTATTTACCTTTGTGCTAGAATGAATGTATGTATTTTATATTCGTAATATTCCTTCATTAATGGTGAACATTATTACAAGGCTCATATAAAAGAAGGAATCAACACCTTTGCGTGCCTCAGGTGAGCACGTAGTTCAAGCTAGGTGATATGTCATTGTGCCTAGTGTTTAAAGGGAGAAGGTAAAAGTGAATACATTTTGGTTCCTTTACTAGGAAATCTTTTGAAGTGTTGAAATAATTGTGTGTGATGGTAGAGTGCTTGAATTTTGCCATCATGGAGACTTGGCTTAAGAACACGGAGGATGAGTTTGCACAAAGATTCAACACTAGACCTGAGTTTGATGCACATACATGGGTAGAGGATAATTTGTATCATGAGTTGTATGAAACATTATGTTGGTGTTTTCCAATAAAACTATATGACTTGTTGTTGGCGTATGCATCGAGGAGGAGTTGGTACTATCAACCTCATGTGTGGACCCAAGAAGATTATCAGTGGCTTCATGATGTCGATCTGATTTGGACTTGTGATGTTGATCATTGGTGGAGTGGTGTGTTGACTAGTTACACATTAGAGTACATAGTTTCTATGTATTATTTCCCATAGGTTGTTGAGTTTGAGTTCTTTCGAGAATTGAGAGGATATTTCTTGCGTGTTATACTGCTAGCCATCAAGATCCTGATCATCACTCTAAGTTTATAAGTGTTTCCTATGGCTATCTAAACTCCCACTAGGCGCAGGGGCATGGAAGTGGGTGTGGCGAGAAATGGTGGATCCTATAGTAGAAGTGGAGAGAGAAGAGAGGCAGCTCAAGTATAATGAAGCTTGGGAGAGGGAATTGGTGAGATAATGTGAGATTGTAGGAATGATGGATGTTTGGAGGCAAACATTGTGGGAAGGATTTGAGGTTCATGCGGAGGATGTGGAACCTAAGAAGTCTATACTACCCCATCTTGGAAAATGTGGAAGGATAAACCCCTTAAATTATGATGAGATCTTGTTAGATGGAGAAAGGAGATGGACCATAGGTGTGCATTTGAACCCACATGGCGACTAAGGGCTAACACTTAGTTTTATAGTTTCGAGACAAGTATTACTAGTACAGTTGGCATTGGTAAGCAAGTAGCATCAGGTAGATATAATTTTACATTACATCCATCTATGGCCATGCAGACATTTCCTATGTTTGGTGGTATCATGTCATGCATGTCATTTGGACAAGGTGTGGGCTTGCAGAACATGGGTATCACATTTGGAAGTAGTTCAACTTCATAGACTGTTGGAGCTCAATTTAGTACAATGGTGGGAATGTAGAGTAACACTACTTTAGGCCCTTTGTACCTACTATAGGAGGAGGATCTAGAGGGTTTGGTATTAGTGGAAATAGTGGATCTGGTGGTGGAGGTAACATAATAGGAAATTGAGGTTTTAGATCTAGTAGACAAGGACCATAGCCCCATCAATGTATTTTACTAAATGTCTATTCATTTTCCTGATTATAAAGGTGTTGAGGATGTTTAAAATCATGTATAAAAGTGTGAATTGTTATGATGCGCTAAGGTAATCACTACCCCATAGCGGAAGGTATGCCAATTTATAACTATGTTGTAGGGGTGCGTGCATAGTTGGAACCAAAAATATGACCCACACCGACATGTGGATTATACTATGGTGTATGATGCCTTCTTGGTGGAATTTCATATTCCTAAATTTGAGAAAAAGAGAATCAATGTGCTCAAGGATATTAAATAGGGTATGGCCGAGAATGTGCGAGAGTATGATCCATATTTTAAGACTCTTTTATCAATTTTTTCTTATTATATCCATCCTTCTTAACATCCTTAGTGGTTCGTTAGAGGTCTGAGAACACCTTTCAGATGAGTGATTTCACATAAGACTTTCATGGATCCATGTGAGGCCTTGGAGGCTTCTTTGCGCACTGAGACCATTAGAAGTGTTGATACTAGGGTCGATACATTTTTGGAGGCACAAATTGCTTCCATGGAAAAATAACTTGAGAAAGTTTCTGTGAATTCAACACATGAGGCTTGAAGTAGACTTTGGTGTACAAATTTTGAAGTAGAAGGACACAACAAGGATAGTTTCCCATGAAATTCGGTGTGCATCATGTTAGTAGACTTTGAAATCAGTCATGGGGATCATGATCTAAGTAGATACTCTTTGTTACAATGCACGCTCTGTAATAATATGTCTTGTTACTATAATATTTGTACATACACTACTCATGACATGAAGGATTGTTGGTTGATAGACCAGATTCATGATGGGATTGATATTGTGTGCACCAGGCCAGTGTTACAAATAGTTCTGAGAATGAGGGGCATTAGCATGAAGGGCATAAAGATGGTGGAGGAAGGAGAAGAACATTTTGTAGATGATTCAGAGTCCGTGGTGGTCATGGTGGAGGAAGGAGTGAATCCCTCATGGAACTTGTTTCAATTGTGGATCTACGGATCACTATAAGCACAAGTTCCTAGATTTACTACAATGATCATGGTGTTAAAAGAAACATAGGTATGATGAGTGACCTACCTTTTATAATCACATGAGCCAAAAATAGAATAAGGACAAGGGCATGAGAATAGTTAGTGTCAAGTGTGCTAAACCTCTATTCTTGCCTACGATAGTATCTAACCTTGAGTTGGATCATGTATTAGTAACTACACGGGTTGAAGCTGCACACGCCAGAGAAATAATAAAGTATAAGCCTCTTATTATAAGGTAAGTGGTATTGCATGGGAAGTACCATGATCCGACTTATCGAAGGAGAAATACCAGGAGATTATGGAGGCGATTAGGAGCTTGCAAAGGGGTATCCAGTGCTTGAAAGAAGATTCATGGAAGTTAGAATAGGTGAAGAATGTTGAGATCCCTTAGAATGAAGTGGATGACGTCGAAGATGTATCTAATATGTTACACCATGAAAATACGATTCCCCTATTAGAAGAATAATTGAGACAAAAGGTACCACACATTGGATGCTAACACGAGAGGCAGGTCTTACATGCTAATTTTCCTCCTCATAGTATTGATTATGAAAAGGATATCATGTTGAATGCAGAATTGATTAATGGATTTTGAGTAACATAATAATTAACATAGGTATAAAGGTAAATGTTATTAATCTGGATACGTGGAACCATATGGGGTGGCCACCATTACAACCATCTTTGAATGTGTTATACATGGCATATAGAAATAAATCTATGCCCATCGAGAATCTTGAAGGATTATTCCATAAACATTCAAGGGGCCAAGTTCACTAGGGAATTTGAAGTCTCGACACTTGTCAAGGTAGATAATTTCCTAGCATTACTTAGACGCCCTTTGTGTTATGTGAATAATGCTTATACACGCTTCAACAAGTGATACATCATCTTTGAGAACAAGAGGGAGTGCATTATTATTTCATTAATATTTGGTAGGTCTGTGCCTTATGTCGAGCCTTTAGGGGAAGAATACATCAATAGAATTTATGTTCACACCATCAGAGACCCAGACGATATTGAGCCGTCAAGAGAAGGATTCATTTAGTGGAATGATGCTCAGTCCTTGAGTGATACGACTAGAATTACATGTGATAATTGGGTGCATGGGACTTATGAGTTTGTTGGAAGAGAATTAAAGGGTGTTATGACTTGTGTTATCAAGGCACGTTCACTTAGGTGTCTGGGAGGAAGACAATTACCAAGTTACATAAGAGAAGGTAACCTTGATGTCTTCTTGCATGCTATGGAAGTCTAGTGGACATGTGAAGTAGAATGGAGGAATATGTTTGTTTATACCTTACGTGGGACAATAACACATTGGTGGATGACTCAAGATAATCTTATAAAGTGGTGCGAGGTAAGAATCATGTTCTCTGTTAGATTTCTATGGACCAATGCACCTTTAAGGATATGTGACTATCATGGGAGGGAATCAACCTTGTACCACATTTAGGAATGTGAGAAATCCTAGACAAGGCCCATAAGCTTTACCTCCTTCACTTTGGGTGCATAAGTTCTATTCCATGTTACAGGGTTGTGCACACACATGGTATGTCTATTCAGAGTTAAGTTGGTATACAAGAAATTGGCGGATTTGACAATAGGTATTATTCAGAATTTTGAGTATATATCTTCCAAACCATCAGTGAATGAGCCTTTATAGGTATTCAAGTGAATTACTCGAGAGATAGTTGTAAAGCCGAGGACATTATCCTAGATTTGCTAGGGAATTCTGATTTGGAGGCGTACTTTGAGGAGGGAGATGAAATAGATGAAGTATAGTTTGAGTGCACTGTCTAAAAAGAGAAAGGAAAAATTATATACCTTGTAGAGGATGAAGAGATAAAGAACCTCAATTTTAATCATATAGAGGGTACGCGCAACATCTTAGATAGTGTGGATGAGAAGGTGTGCACCTACCATGATCTATTGAAGACAAAGAAGGTCAACATTGGCACAAAAGTAAAACTGAAAGATGAAATCATTGGCGATTACTCGATCGAACAAGAGGTCTCAAATATATTTGAGGTAATGCGTGACTTATAAGATTTATTCCCATGTGAATACCATGAATTGAAAGGATTTCATCACTCTGTTGATGAGAACAAAATTCAGTGTAAAAACTTGTTGATTTCTTTCCAATGCTCTGGGAATATAAGTCCATCTACTTAACCAATGCAGCTACCATATATGCATGCACATGTAAAGGTGGATTTTACTAGTGTCCTTGTGGCCAGGGATCTAATAGGGTCACTCCACTGACCCCACGGAAAAGATATAAATTTCTTGCTAGAGAGGAATTTATCTATAAGGTGGGAAAGTGGAGTGAGAAATGAGCTAGGAGAACTAATGTTACAGGTAGAAACTTCAACACATGCATTTATGAGAAGAAAAAAATCTGAAAATTACAATAAAACAAAGTAGAATTTATAATCACAAAGTATCTTAGAAGTCCCTTAGTTAAAGAAAGCTAGAAACTCCTTCTTCTTGTATTGATTACTTAAACAAAAGTTGTACATAGTGTGGGAATGGAGGAAAACTAGTGAGGGGAAAAAATGGAAGAAAATGGTTATCTCCTTTGTTATCTCAATGTAAAATACACTCTTGAGTTTAAAAATCAATCAATAACCATTTGAAATGGGAATGGCTTTACAATTTATAGAATGAGAGGTGACTAATCATCTACCCGTAAAGCCTTTTCATATACCCTCGCACAACTTAAAATTTTTTAACTTCCTAGAAACTTTTAAGTCCCTTTTTATAACATAAAGGTGACCTATTACATTAGGAACATTAAGACATATGAAAAATTGCAACCCCAATGTGAAATTAGAATATTGGGAAGTGAGAGAAAGTTAGGGGAAGTGGAGAGAAAGAGAGAGAGTGGAAGGAGAGGAGATGTCATTCCCAATGAAGTTTGTTGATCCTTATCGATGGAAAGCTCCAAATGTAGTGAAACTTTGAATCTTCAAAATCCCCGCACACCGATAAACTCCTTAAAATTATCTCATGAAAACCTGCCAAGTTGAATGAACTATTCCACCGATGACTCAGTAACTCCCAGGATCATATGATAAACCTATGACTGAACCATGTAGTTGGTGTTGAAAAACATTGTCAAGTTACATGAGATGGATCTCAAATGCCATGTGAGAAATTCCTATGATGATCTCAAATGATGATGTTGACTTGAATGATCATCCCTCTATGTCATGTTGTGTAAAAATTTCCCTTTGATTGTGACTTACTATTAATAGGAAGTGCCCAGGATGGGAGACTTACTATTTTTGGTAAGAGGTGATTTTGCCTCTTTTTGACCATCTATATGTGATGAACTCCCTCATTCACTCCTATGCACACTACCTTCACCTCGCCGCTTCTTGGGAAGACTTAGGTTTTTAGTAAGCACCCATATAGGGAGCTTACTATTGGTCATTTTCACTATTTTCTGCTCTGAACACTCATTTTGACTTCTGGTGATCTTTAGTTCACATTGCCTTTGCCATATCCATTTTTATGGTGACTTACCAAACATAGAAAACCGATATAGGAAATATTACTATTTTTAGAAAATGGACTTCCACTTCTTGGTTTGTGATAGAACATATTTTTTTGGACTTGTCTCGTTGTCACATTCACGTCCTCCAAAATTCACTTGATTTTGCCAATCATAATGCTTGGAAATAAAATATAAAATTTTCACCTCGTAGTGGCTTCGGGCACGAAGCTGCTATGGCGGCTCTTAATGGAGCTCAAAATTTGCAGGTCTGATTTTTTCTCTTATCATGATGAAATTGCCTCCAAGTGCGATAGATTTTTCATTTGGAGTTTGAGGGAAAGTTTTTTAGCTTGATTCGACCATTGGTTTGACGAGAAATCAAACTTCTTTCTCCGTTGGGCCGAAAAGAGGATTTATTCGTTATGAATGTTTTATTCCATTAGATGAGGGTTTAAAGGTGTTTTTATGATGCTTTTTATAAATGAATGAATATGAAAATATGGTTCGTCAATTTGTGCATCCGTTTGTAAGATCTCTTCAAAATTCTATTTTGTGGTGATGGAGATTTCCAATGTTTTTCTTCTTCGTTCTTCATTTCTTCTCCTTTATTTGTTCAATATTTCTCCTCAAACTTGAGTATCACCATGGGGTAGAGGATTTCATTTCTTTGGAAAATATAGTTTGAGCTTTGGTAATGGCAGAGTGGTGGTGAGAAGTTGTAGAGAAATTTACAGAGCAAGTTGTGCATGGAGGAGTTAGATGTTAGATGTTAGAAGCAAGAGGGAATTTAAAATTTGAAAATTTAAAAGGCATGGAGAGAGGTGAATTTTAATTTCCTTGAATTCCATCACCTCAAAGGGATATGAGGGACATAAATTTGCACAATGCACCTCAGCTTGACATGTGGCGGAGATCTAATGGCAGGGGATTAAAGCCAAAAAAAGTAGCTTTAAAGCACTGAGGGGCTGGAAGCTAGTCACATGAGGGACCTTGAGGCATCATGGAGGGGCTAGGTGAATTTTTCCAACCTTTATTTCCCTCACCTAAAAGGGACATGAGGGACATTAGTTTACACACAAGGCACCAGGTGACTATATGTGGCAATGATCCTACGGTGAAGGCTTTGAGCTCCTGCAAGCACTTGAGGCCTGAACTGGAGATCTTGGAGGTTACATGAGGGTCCAAAGGGATTATGGGGGCTAGGAACATTTTTTAAACCTTGATGTCCCTAAATTTGAGGGATGCGAGGAACAAAAAATTGCACCAGGATCTTGGAGATGACATGTGTCCTTCCAAAATTTGACTAACTCTCGAACTCACTCTAAGAGGGCAGCTTAAAACAAAAATAGCTTGAGCTCTCGATCGACATTTTTGATGAAAATTTATATGAGATTGACTGGAAATGTCTTGTTGAATCCAATGGTTGTATTATTGGGTTTTTAGTCATCCATTGGATCCCCGAAAAAATTGGATTTGTGATCTGGTACTCCACTTGTGCATGAGAAAAACTTCTTACATACACATTACACAAAAGTGTTGTGAAAAACTTAATTTCACCATCTTGTAGGGATTGGAATTACCTTTCTAACAATGTTTTATTTTTCTCCTAAATTCATCTAGAGCTCCCAGAATCACCTTTGGAAGCTCAACAATTGTTTTGGGCTTTGAACCCTGACGATTTTAGTGAAATTGTCCCAACTTCTTTGGATCCTTCTTGAATCTTCCTAAATCAATTCCATGATGTTCCTAGGCCTTTGATTCACCTCCATGTCTAGTTTGGATTTTCTATTCCACTCCATGGGGTTTCTCCAGCCCTAGGAAGGCTAGTGATAGCCCTTCCCATAACTTCCTGAAGCTTGCAATTTTCAATGGACTTTCCTAAAATCACCTAGGGGTTGATTTGAATTTCCTAAATCACATAAGGGAATGAATTAACACCAATTAGGAGGTTATTGGACTGACTGGGTAGACTCGGGGTGCCTTGGAATGATAAAACATGAAAAAATTAGTACATGGGTATCATTGTCATGCTTAGAAATTGTCAATTTCCGTGTTACCCCTTTACACCAAATTTTTTTGTTCTAGCTTGGGCACATGACATGAAATGAGTGTAGCGAATACATGACATGAAAAATATAGACTCTAAAATTTAGACAATATGACAAGTGCCTTATCCATTGGGCCTGCATGGAGTCATGTACAACTTGACAAGAGAGAGATAAAAAGAAGAACACACACACACCAAAATGACGAAAGGAAACACACAAAACACAATAGGAAGGGAAACACACACGACAAAAAAAGGGAAACACACCTAAATCACCTATAGTACAAGGTGGGGACAACCCACTTTCTTTATAGCACTCTTCTCTTTAGAGGTTACCTCTCGAGTTTGAAGCACTAAGTGATGTTGTTCTGTGAATCCATTAACTAGTTCGAGAAAGTATCCTCCTCTCCTTAACTATTTATGAAATCTAGGTGCTTTCATGATTGTCTGTGTACTTGGTAGGAGTGAGTCTACATGAGATTCTTGATACTTATGCCTTTTCTTGAAATTCCATTTCCTTCATCCTCTTTAAAATCAGTTTCATAATGCCATTTACATTCCACATTTATCCATGTAGGTCGATTCCTCATTGAGCATCCTATCATTGCCATAGGGATACTTTTAGTTCAAATTGGTTGAATATTCCCAATTATTTCCTTTCCCAGGACTATGCTCATTGACCTATTTTCCATGAGAAACCTCGGACTAATCATTTTTCTCTAGTCCATTGTGAGGTGTTTTAGTATTGATGGGAGGACCAGAAGTAACCTCATACTTGTCTTGTATGGCCATGACACGAGTGAAGAGATCAATAATCAACTTAGGGTCTTCCATAACTTCTACTACATCTAATAGTTATTGCACAAAGATATCCTTTTTTACTTCCTACAACTCATCTCTGTATTCCTTCTAAGGATATTTATTTTTTATCTCAAGGAAGCTATTTAGAGGGATTAATTCATCATCTTGGGAATTGATGCATTCTATCACTCCTTTGTCAAGAAGAGATTCAAATTCAAAGGCCTCAAAACTCCTTTCTTCAATTTCTTCATCATGGAGAGAGTTTTCCTCTTTAAATGGGAAATAAAATACCTCCATTTCATTGTTGTATCTATCAACCATTGGCTCAGGAGGTGCATCATATTTCTCCTCTTTCTTTGTTTCCACATTACCAACCTTCACATTGATTGAAGCTTTCAAATAAGATTTGCGCTTGTATTGTAGATTCATGGCTTACATCAGGATTTTAAGACTAAGCTCAGGATCTTTTGTTTCTTCCATGGCTCTAAGTAGTTCTTGTACAAATAGTTCTTTCAAACCTTTCACAGGATCATCACAAGTTGGTATTTTCCCTCCATGAATGGCATGGCTAAGATCATCTTCATCTCCAAATGGGAATGAAAATACCTTGATTTCATCGTGGATAAGCACATAAGATGATTTTTCCATTTGATATTTTCCAAGAACCTTTTTCTCTTCTTCATGGTTTACGTTGTCTAGTAATTTACGGTTGGCTTCTTATAACTTGAATCTCCTCAATGATTCTTCAAGGTCCATACCTCTCTGGAAGGCATGCCTAGCCCTATCAAGATGGGAATATACTCTTCCTCTTTGGTTGTCACAAATTGATTCATCTGCCTAATATATTGGTACAAGATGTCGGTTCTTGGACTTCCGTAATTTCACACTATGTACCTCATCTTCTTCTCTGGAATAAATTTTTCCATGTCTCCCTTAAGTGGAATGGTTGAAGGATCCCAATTCATCTAGATCTTACCCCCCAACTACTGAAAGAAAACCTTACTTAGCAACATTCCAAATGAAGCCAGAATGTCTATTACCAAAATCATCGATGAAACTTTCTTGTCTTGAAATTTGGCAAGATCCACCTATGCATATTTTACCTTCCCTACAAGTGGGACCTATTTTGACTCCAGGAGTGACAACAGCCACTGGGTGGAATCATGGTGAGTTTGAGAGCCTTGGTGACCTTTGTAAGCATTACATTATTGGAGGAACCAAAATTTATTATGGAATTGTTCAATACATAATCTCCAACAAGAAGGGAGACATAGAAAGGTTCAACCTTATCAGTCTTTGATGCACTCAAAGAAAGCATGTTCTTTGAGGGAGGTGTAGGTGGGTTTGGTAGTATTCCTTTAGAACTAGGAGCTACATCATTTGGTGTTAAACTACCACTCTTGATGTATTGAAAAAACCTCTCAAATTGTTCGGGGTGAGTCTGCAGATATTTATTTTTAGTAATCTACACCTTGGCTTTGCTTATGTATTATACGAAGTAAAATGGAATAGGTGTGGAAAAGGGGAATAAAGGGAATTATTTTGGAGTCGAGATAGGTTTGGAAATAGGAGTATATTTTTGGGAAATATATGGGATCTTGAAAGTTACACTAGGATTTTTCAAAGTACTAGATTTTACAGGATCGATTTAGATTTAGAATTAGAAGAGGCATCGAAAGACTTACTTGGAATTGCTGGAGACTTCTTATTTTCTACAGGATCAGGATTCAACAATGCAGACTCCATGGAGGGTGGGAGCAGAGATCCTTGAATGATTATTTTATTTTGTGGAGTTTTCATGGGAGGATATTCGGTCTTCCTTTTCTTAGCAAAAGTGGAGGAAGCGGATCCTTTCTAAGACGAGAACAGTGAATGCCACACATGAGAAATTGGGTGCATCTTCTTCATCATCCTCATCACCTCCAGAATACTCACAGAATGTGATTTTTGTTTCATTCTCATGCTCATCAACTTCTAGGAGATCATCACCTTCACTTTCTTTTTCAAGTTCTACTTCACTTTCCTAAACCCTATAATTTTCATTTACAGGTGGAGACTCCAAGGAAAGGCTTTAGGGTGTTCCTGCAAATTGATGTGTGTTGTTTCTTTGAGAAGATACTCATTAAGAGAATTCCCTCTTCAAATATGTCATCTCATTTTCTAATTTTTGTAGAAATGGATTGGTTCTCTCATCTCTAGGATGTTGGGCCTTGCCCTTTGATGGATTCTTTATCTTCCCTGATAGGATGAGATCATCATTGACTTTGATGGCCATCCTTTGTGCTTTTTCAATATTACTTGGTTGAACTCTTTGTAGGAAAAATCCTACCTCTGGTGATTGAGAATTGTTGAAGAATATATTGATATTGTTTTCAGAAGGTGATTTTTTTTTCGATATTGTGTGAAGAAACCATTTGAAATGAGCCAAAAAGTCTCTCATACGTTTACTTTATCCTTTCTTCATTTTAGCCAACCTGTGCAAAGAGGTCCTAACAGTCTTCAGTTGATTTAAATATTTCCTCGAAGGAAGTCTTGATGTCATTCCAACCAATGATGGATTGGGCGGGCGGAGGTAGAACCATTATGTTGCTTTTTCTTGGAGATATTCCATGACCAATTTCACAAAGAAACATCTTCATGTTCGACTCAAGAATCTTGAATGATGTGGTGAAAGCAAAGTGATGTGTTCTTCGGTATCTATGTGCCATCACCTTTTAACTTTGGAATTTTCTTGTGTGAACCTATTGGTAGATCATGAAGAGGTGGTTCAAGAGCAAGTAGGCATGTATTTATTCCCCATGGAATAATGGGTTGAGGTCTTTCTATTTTGTCTCATTGTTTTCACTTCAGATTTTACTTCAGTAATTTCTTCTTCAAATTCTAGCACTAAAAATTTTTGCAGTAGGAATAAGAAAAGACACTATGGAATATGAAAGGTCACTCTCAAGAATTAACATCGTGTCTTTCAGAAATGGACTTCCATCAACTCCCATTTTTGTTTTTTTTTTTTTCAATATTTTTATTTGTTTTTTTTTTTTTGTATTTTGGGTGTAGATGTTGCTAAATCTACCCCACAAAGTGAGCACCAAAAATTGTTGGAGAGAAAATTTAACGGGTAGAGAAACTTCTATATTTCTTGCCAATGCTCTAGGAATCTAAGTCCCTCTACTTAACCAGTGCAACTGTTGTATATGCATGCATGAGTAAAGGTGGATTTTCCTAGTGGCCTTATGGTTGGGGATCCAACAAGGACACTCCATTGACCTGCTGATAAAGCTAGCAATTTCCCGCTAGAGATGACTTTATCTGTAAGGTGGGAAAGGGGGGGTGAGAAATTGAGATAGGAGAACTAATGTTATAGGTAGAATATCATATTCCTACACACACTAGTTATAAACTTCAACACATGCATTTATATGAAGAAACAACTCTTCAAACAACAACAAGACCAAATAAATTTTTGATCACAAAGTATCAAGAAAACCCTTAGTCAAAGAAAGCTATAAAATCCTTCTTCTTGTATTGATTTCTTAAACAAAAGTTGTACATAATGTGGAAATGGAGGAAAACTAGTGTGGGGAAAAAATGGAAGAAAATGCCTATCTCCTTTTTTTATCTCAAAGTACAATACACTCTTGATTTTACAAAATCAACCACCAACCCTTTGAAATGGGAATGGCTTTACAATTTATAGAATGAGAAGTGACTCATCATATACCCCCAATGCCTTTTCATGTGCCCTCACACAACTTCAAACTTTTCAACTTCCTAGGAAACTTTTAAGTCCCTTTTTATAACATAAAGGTGACTTATTAAATTAGGAACCTTAAGACATATGAAAAAGTGCAACCCCAACATGAAATTAGAATATTGGGAAGTGAGAGAAATTTGGGGGAAGAGGAGAGAGAAAGAGAGAGATAGAGAGAGAAGAAGGAGAGGAGATGTCATTCCCGATGAAGTCTGTGTGTCCTTGTTGATGGAAAGCTATAAATGTAGTGAAACTATGAATCTTTGAACTCCTCGCACCCTAAGAAAAACCTTCAATTTAGATCACAAATTCTTGCCAAGTTGAATGAACTATTCCACCAATGACTACAACTCCCAGCGTGCGTACGATAATCCTGTGACCCAAACTATATAGTGAGTATTAAAAACCATTGTCAAGCTACTTGAGATGGATCTCAAATTACCTATGAGAAATACCTATGATGATCTCGAATGATGATGTTGGATTGAATGATCATCCCTCTATGTCTTGTCATGGCAAAAATTCCCTTTAAGTGTGATTTACTATTAATAGCAAGTTCTTAGATTGGAGACTTACTATTTTTGGTAAGAGGTTTTTCCTCTTCTTGACCATCTGTATGCAATGAAATCCCTCATTCACTCTTGTGCACACTACCTTTGCCTCGACCACTTCTTGGGGTGACTTACTATTTTTAGTAAGCACCCATATATGGAGCTAACTATTTTTAGAAAGTGGTCATTTTTACTATTTTTTTTTTCTCTAAATACTCATTCTGACTTCTTGGTGATCTTCAGTTCACATTGCCTTTGCCTAGGTGCTTTTGATGGCGACTTTCAAAACATAGCAAGTCTGTTTATGAAAACTTACTATTTTTGGAAAGTGGACTTCCACTTCTTGGTTTGTGATGAAACATATTTTTTTGGACTCGAGTTCATTTTCGCGGTCACATCCTCTGAATTTTACTTGATTTCACCCATTAGAATGCTTGGAAATAAAATTTAAAATTTTCACTGGTAGTGGCTTTGGGCACAGAGCTTCCATAAGGACCATTAATGGAGCTAAAAATTTACAGGTCTAGTTTTTTTCTTCAATCATTATGAAATCAACTCCATTGCAATAGGTTTTTCATTTGGAGTCTGAGGGAAAGTTTTTAGCTCGATCCAACTACCGGTTTGACGGGAATCAAGCTTTTTTCTCTGTTGGGACAAAAAGAGAATTTAATCACTATGAATGTTTTATGCAATGGGATGAGGGTTTGAAGGTGTGTTTCTTATGTTTTTTGATATAATAATGAACATAAAAATATGATTCATCAATTTTTGCATTCATTTGCAATATCTCTTCAAAATTCTATTTTGCGGCAATGGAGATTTCCACTATTCTTCTTCTTCGTTCTTCATTTATTTTCCTTCGTTTGCTCAATATTTCTCCTAGAACCTTCATATCACCATGGGTTAGAGGATTTATTTTTTTCAAAAACTAGTTTGAGCTTTGGCAATGGTGGAGTGGTGGTGAGAATTTGTAGAGAAAGTTACAAAGAAAGTTGTGCACGGAGGAGTTAAATGTTAGAAGTTAGAAGCGGAGGGAATTTAAAAAATTTTAAAATTTTAAAGGCATGGAGAGAGAAACATTTTCATGTCCCTGAAATAACTCACCTAAAATGGACGTGAGTTACATAAATTTGCATAGTGTGCCTCATCTTGACACATGGCGAAGATTTGACAACAAGGGATTAAATCCAAAAAATAGCTTTAAAGCACTGAGGGGCTGGAAGATGGTCATATGAGGGACCTTGAGGAATAATGGAGGATCTAGGTAAAATTTTACAACCTTGATTTCCATCACCTTAAAGGGACATGAGGGACATAATTTTTCACGATGTGTCAAGTGATGACATGTGGCAACAATCTAACGGTGAAGGCTTTGAGCTCCCGCAAACACCCGAGGGATGAACTAGCGATCCTAGAGGTTGCATGAGGGTCCAAAGGGATTATGGAGGCTAGGTGAATTTTTCCACCCTTAATATCCCTTAACTTTAGGGATGTGAGGGACACAAAATTATGTCAGGCTCCTGGATCTGACACGTGTCCTTCCAAAATTTGATTAACTCCCAAACTCGCTCCAACAGGGCAACTTGAAATGGCAATAACTTGAGCTCCCAATGGACATTTTTGATGAAATTTTATAGGATATTGACTAGAAATTTCCTTATTGATACAATGGTGGTGGTTTCAAGTCTTGATTCATCGATTTTTCCCTAAAAATATGATTTTTGATCTAGTACTCCACCTGTGCATGATAAAAACTGCTTGCAGACCCATTGCGCCAAAGTGTTATGAAAAATATAATTTCATCATATTTTAGTTCTTGGATTTCCCTTTTCAAACATTTTTTTCTCATAACTCCATTCGAGCTCCTAAAATCACCTTGAAGCTAAACAGTTGTTTTGGCCTATGCACCGCCAGGCAGGAACCCTAATCTTAGTGAAACTATCCCAACTTCTATAAATCCTTCCCGAATCTTCCTAAATAAATTCCATGATGTTCCTAGGCCTTTTATTCACCTCTGTTTCTAGTTTGTATTTTATTTTCCACTCCATGGGGTTACTCTATCCTAGGAAGGCCAAGTGATAGCCCTTCCCACAACTACCTGAAGCTTGCAATTTTCAATGGACTTTCCTAAAATCACCTAGGAGGGTTTATTTGAATTTCCTAAATCACCTAGGGGAATGAATTAACACTAATTGGGAGGTTACTAGACTAACTAGGTAGACCCGGGTGCCTTAGAATGATAAAACATGAAAATTTTGGTACATGGGTATCATTGTCATGCTTAGAAATTGTCAATTTCCCTGTTACACATTTACACGACAACACACTCATTGGGAGAGATGAAAATTAATTTGAAGGAAGGGGCACACCTAATTAGGAAGAGGCCTTATAGGATGAACCCTAATTTGTGCATAAAAGTGAAAGAAGAGATTGAAAAATGCTATAATCAGGATCATTATAGCCATTGAAGTGTATGAATGGGTTAGCCCAATAGTGAATATTATCAATAAATATGGAAGGATACGATCTATGTAGACTACAAGAGACTTGAATGTTGCATGTGTGATAGATCCTTTTCCAACACCTTTTACTAAGGAAATCTTGGAAGGTGTAGCAAGGCATGAGATCTACTCTTTTATAGATGGATTCTCAGGGTATCACCAAGTAAGGATTGCAAAAGAAGACCAGGAGAAGACTACTTTCACCACTGAATGGGGAAGTTTTTCTTATATGGTTATGCCATTTGGGCTTAAGAATGTGCATGCTGTATTTTCACGCATTATGGTACAAACATTCCAAGAATTTATTCATAAGTTTCTACAAGTCTACCTGGATGATTGGACAATGTATGGATTAGTAAAATATCATTGTGAAAACTTGAGATTGATGTTTGAAAGATGTAGGAAGTTAATTATCTCTTTAAACATTAAGAAATGTGTCTTTTCTACTCCTTTTGGCACATTACTAGGTCATATTATTTGTAAGGAAGGCTTATTGGTAGACCACCCAAATTTGATGTTATTTTGGGTTTGGAGGAGCCTTCCAATCAAAGCGTAGTGAGTATATTTCTTGGGCATAAAGGTTACTACAGAAAATTCATCAAAGTTTATGTTAGGATTTTTGTGCCCTTGGAAGAACTATTGAGGAATAAATGAATATTTCACTGGGATAAGGTGCAACAATTGGCTTTGATATGTTGAAGGAAAAGTTTACTATTGTGCCCATTTTGCACTTTCCCTCTTGGGAAAATCCATTTCATGTGCATATTGATGCATCAAGGATGGAAATTGGAGAAGTGTTTGCACATCTTGGGGAAGGGATTGTTGATCACCCCTTATGTTTTACAAGCAGAAAGTTAACTCCAATTGAGCATGATTACACAACAACGAAGCACAAAGCATTATCTATAATTAATGCATTGCATAAATTTAGCGATGACTTGTTGCCTACTCTGTTTATATTTTACATAGATCACATGGAACTTAAGTATTTGGAAAACAAGCCTATTTTGTAAGGGATCATATGCTGGTGGATCTTTTTATTTCAGGAATTTGACTTTTCAGTTGTAGTCAAACCAGGAAAGTGTAATTCAGGACCTAACCATATTTTTAGAATTAATTCAGGTGAGGACACATAGAGTGTTGAAGACACAATTACATATGCACAGTTGTTTATATTATAATACATGCCCACTAATTTAGAGGATATTGTTATCTTTTTACAAATAAGTGTGGCACCTGATGGACTGAAGAGTATAGAAAGGAAACAACTTTCCATTTGCGCTGTACCTTATATGTTGATTGGTGGAGATCTATACAAACTTAGCCGGGATGAGATTTTGCGCCGGTGTGTACTAGAGCATGAGTGCATGGGTATTATGGAGGAAGATCATGGAGGGATTTCTAGTGGACATTATACAATTTGAGCCACCACGTGCAAGATTTTTATGCCTAGTTTTTGGTGGGAGACATTGTACAAGGATTTTCAAAAATATACTAGGGGTTATGATCATTGTCAATGTCTTGGGAAGCCCGGGCATAGAGATGAAATTCCATTGAGGCCTATAAAAGTGCGAAACCTTTTGAAAAATGGGAAATTTATTTTTGGGCCCTTTTCCCCACACATACAGGACATGGTCGCGTTACATCATTACTTGTACAAACTATCTTACACAAGGTGGGTGGAAGCAACACATATAAATAATTACACTTGTAGCTACTACAACAAGGTTCCTTTAGGAGAATATCATAAGAAGGTATGAGTTTCCATTATGTTTAATAAGTGATAGGGGTACTCATTTATTGAATGATATTGTTTGGATATTATTCACATAATTAATGGTAGCCCATCATAAAACTACACCATATCACCCACAAGCTAATGGAACTGCTGAATATTTCAACAATATTTTGAGCTACATATTGAAAAATAGATGTGATGTTAGAAGGAAGGATTGGGATGATAAAGTATCTTCTATTCTTATGTCTTATAGAACAACCTACAAGAGCCTCAACAAAACAACACCCTTTCAAATGGTGCTTAACATTGAGTTTATTTTACTTGATTGAATTTATGTTACCATCCTCGTATATTACACGCGTCGAGAGGATTGGATGATAAGAAATCACTTGAATATTACATATAAAAATAATGTAGTTGGATGCGAGGTGTGTCATAACCCGATGGAGCCAAAAGATAGAGAAAGCAAGACAAAAGGCCTGACATGATCGACACATTAAAAAAGAAGAAGCCGGAGGTTAGACAAATGGTTCTTCTATATGATACCGAGTTTTGTGCCACCCCAGGAAGTTCCAAGTGCATTGGTGGGGACCGTATGTCGTGACCTATATACTTAACTTAGGCACTTTCTAGTTAAAAGATTTAGATGGCACACAATTTCCCCGTTTCTTTAACTGGGAGTACTTTGAAGCCCTAATATAAATAAGTCTTCTTGGTGTTTTTAATAATATAGTATTTCCATCAAGCTTAGGTTTCTATTTAATGTATTTTTCTTTATATGTGTTTCCATTCATAGTCACTATGTTATGTATTTTTAGTCTTGTGGTGTTTTGTGCGTTTGTGTGCCAAAGAGCCAATTAATTTCTAAAGAGGTTTCATGAGCGAAAAACACACATGGTTTTAGTGTGGGGTGTAGAGCACGATAAGAGGCACACGGTTGGAGGGATGTTTTTGGTGGCCTAGAGGAAAAAAAAACATGTGTTATCGAGAGGAACGCATGTAGCAGAGGTGATAATGGTTAGAGATAAAATGGTGTCAAGAAATAGTTTTATGAAATCCACATATAGTGATGAATGCACAAAGAAACATGAGGTAGGAATAGGTACAAAGAAATACTTGGTATAATTCATAGATGTAGATGTACTTTGGCACTGGGAGCACCCATAAGGGAGTTTGAAGTTGATTTAGTTTTACGTGTCATAATGTTGAGGAGGTCATGCTCGAGTGGGAACATGAATGAAACATGCTAGAAAGAGTTGAATTTAATGTGGTAGTATGGTGGTAGGTGGCATGGAAATAAATGCAACAATAAGTGGAAAACTATAAATAGGAGTCGGGTAAGTTATTTTCACCTTGCGTTACTTGTGGAAGAGATCTTGTGAACTAGGGCATCCTTGTGTGAAATTTGAAAAAAATTGTGTGCGAAGTGAAATATTTGAGAACCAGATTAGAACGGAGTACATGGACATGTGTAGAAGTGGTTGTTTGGAAGGATTTCTGTAGGTTTTAACATTTTCTTGTGGAAGAAAGGGTTTCTAGGTTAGGGTTTAAGAAACTAGGGCACGGGTTTGAAGAATTTATGTAGGAGGATTAGAGCCAAGGGATTGAGCAATAAGAAAGCAAGATACAAGGAAGGATTAACAAGGACCCGACAAGGAAAATGACACCAAGGAAAGGATCAAACATTTCACCTAAGAGGAAGGGAAAGTGAAAAACATTCACGTCGAGAAGTTTCAACGAAGAATAGTATACATAAATGCAATACCCATATGGGGTATTATGTGGGATGAATTGGGTATCATAGGTGCGGAAAATGGTTATAAGTGATTATAACCATAGGAAAGATACAATTGAGAAAGAGATGACATTGGAGCTTGTTCGCCCTATAGTAGAAAGAACGGAAGATGATAGAACAATGTATGATGACTCCGTGAAGATGATATTACAGAAGGTTGGGATTTTGTAACTCTATGAATTGCCCTTTTAGGAAAACCTGAGATATTATTCTAGTGGTTTATGTCATGCATGTTATAAGATTACTTTTACTTCATAGGAAGAATGATGCACATAACTCCATAGTTGATCTCCAAGTACACTTTGGATTTTGGGCCCCAAAATATCAACTAAGTACAAGAAGGCACGTAGGCATGCAATATATATTCAAAGAAGGGTGTACGGGTTGAAGGCATGTAGGAAAGGGCTCTGCATGGTTTTACAGACACACAACACACACACATAAGGAAAATGGGTTTTGTACTTATCCATATTCGACACCCCAGGAAGCACATGAGAAAAGCATGACCCTTGTGGATAAGGTGCTAGCCTGGTGACTATGGGATCAAGAAGGGAATATTCTAGGCATGCAATGGAGGGTTCTAGAAGAGCATCATCATGTAGAGTGGAGAGCTTGGATATGTGAATGCATGCTCCCATGGAGGACCACTTCGAAACTTGGTGACTGATCTGTAACTTCTGGAAGGCATGACGGTGGGTGCTAAGGTTATAAATACAAGTGCCCAATAGAAGAAAGAGATAGAAGGAGGAGGAGAGAAGAAGAGGTGAATCCCTGCAGAAACAAAATGAGGATGTTATGGCTAGGGATTAGGAGATCTCTGTGAGTGATTAACACATTGAAGGGGATGGGTTTCCATTCTTCTTTGTAATATGATGAGCATAATATAGCTCTGATGCATGACTTGGATTTGTATAATTATATGAGGATCTGTTATGACCTCAAGGGATGTAATGTGGGTTATTTACTCTGTTGGTATGAATATAATGCTTTGTTATAAATCATCTATGTGTTTGAGAGTATAATACTATTGCATTTCCTTCATGTATGAATCATCTCCATATACTGCTTGTTATTTCTTTTATCTACATACAATGAAATGATAACTCTTCCTAAGTTCATAAGAATGTGGTTTAGTTCTTTTCTATCCTACATTTGATTATCTATCCTAAGATGATGCATTCTCACAAAACTTACATAAAAGAGAGACTCGGCACTGCGTGTGTCCCAGGTGAGAACCCAACACCTGTTGGGTGATAGGATGACACACATGGGATTAGACTATTAGGCTAAGGGTATAAAATATGACTACACCGGACTTATCTATACAGGAGATTCGTTGGATGATGACTTGGGTGACAATGAGGCTATCAAAGAAACAACTAAGGAATATTAATACAAGAAGGGTGGGTGAGGATTTGACATTGATAAGATCAATGAACCATTCATGAATATTTTTGTGCTCTTGTTTACCAAGTTGAAGGAACAAGAACGATGGACACAAGTGAACAAGAGATGGTTGAATGTTTGTTGGAAGGTTTTAGAGGGGATCATCTACAACATCTCAAGAATATCATTGATGCCGCACGAGATGGAGATAAAATTATGTATGGTAATATTATTTTTACCATTGTGTTTTTATAGATTAGAGTGCTTGATGGGCCAAATAAAAACATTTGGGAGTACCCTGATGAGAACCCCTCCCCAACTAAGAGGTTTAAAGCATATACTTGTGAAAGTATGACACCTGCATACAAGGCATGCTTGGATAAGTGGTACAAGTGGATGTGTGATGCATTTGGAGTAGAGTGGAGGATTCTAGAGCAACTGCCAACCTTGGTGAAGGATGAGGTTGAATTTTTAGTATACCAACAGTTCTACATTGGCAAGTTCACATTGATTGATGGCACCAAGATCCCATGGTGTAGATTACCTTTTTCCTTCATAGCGTAATATTTTTAGAGTGCGGTTAATAGGTTTAAGGAGGCTAAGAAACTAAGGTTTGATCTAAGTGAAGTATATCAGAGCATCATGTGCTGTGTAGGGACACTTTTACATCCCGCATATGTGGATAAGTATGTCTCTCATGACATACATATGCTAAGGCCCGTAACATTACCACTTGCAGGCACAACAACAACAAGGGTGTACATAAACCTAAGGCATAAGTTTGAGAAAGGCACATATGTTGAGGATGATGTCTCCATCCTTAAAGAACCTGCTAGAAGGAAGAAGATAGTGAAAAATAAGAGAGATAGGGAGGAAAATCCAACAATCAGGGTAACAAGTTTGCATGTGGTTCAGACCACAGGGGCACAAGAGTCAAGCACGGGCATGAGCACTTATACTCGTAGGAAGAAATCCCTAGTGAAGGAGAAGTCCCAGTGGAGGATAAATATCTAGTGAATAAGAAGCAAAGGGTAGTGTAGAGTTCATACTCTAAGAGAATGGAGAGCATGAAGGGTGATGAGACTGAGAGGATGATGACAGCACAAGTTATAGAAGAACCCGCCCGTGTAAAATTTTCATGAATCTTATGAAGATTTAAATGAACTTGCGAAGGATGCTCAAGAGGGAGAAATAAGTGAAGAAGAAGTGGGGACGAAGGTGCATGAGACCCCACACCTATCTAGTGAACAATTAGAGGACACAGTGGAGAAGGAGGTGGCAGGTATCATCAAGGATTTGGTAGAGCACAAGGTGGAGTGTAGTGCGGGAGAAATGGAGAAAGAGAAGTATGGAAGCATAGACGAGGAAACAAATTTAAATGTCAATTTCCCAAAGGGAGCATGAATAGGTGGAAAGGGTACACCAACATCACAAGGACCCATAATGACTTATGAGACTAATCTAAACAAGGTCCTATGTGCACGTTTCTAGAGCACAGTGCATAAAAACCACCTCTTATGTTGGTCATTGTTTGATACAAATGGTGTGTACCTATGCACAAGGAATATGTTATCATGGGATTTTTAGTCCCATGTTGATGATCTGGAATTTGAAGTCAATGCAGTGCATTGATAGACACATTGAGCTTCGTAGAGATAAATCCTATTATGGATTCTTAGTAGTTGATTGATGAGTAGGCATGTAATGCACTAAATAAGGTGTTAGTGGAGGTCAAAGAAAGGTTATTCAAGAGGAATAACAAGATTAAATCATTGGAGAAGGAATTGGAGGAAAAGAACAAGGATATTATAGAGAGGGACAAGGAGATAAAGGAAATGATTTAATAATTCCACAATTGAGGATTGAGTTGAGAGATGAAAATGGGAAGGTGCATGAAGCTTATATAAAAGTGGATAATATCTTAGACTTCATTATTTTAGCACACCTAGATTTATCCCCCTTACACAAAAGTATGAGTCATCCTTCCACTTCCTAGAGGATTTTATGTGCATCATCACAATGGAGAAGCAACCACTTACACTTTGGAGTTGACAAAATAAGGTATGGTGCAGCAAAAAGAACAAGAGAGATTAAAAATTAAGGAGACCATAACTTGGTACACTAAGCTTCTTTCTTCAATGAAAACTATGGCTCATATGGACAAAGTTATCTATGATAAGTATGAAGACATAGATAGGGTGGCAAGTGTGCTAGTTACTACACATGAGACATATTTGAAGGAGTTCCAGGCCAAGAATAGAGGAAATCAAGTGGAACGTGACAAGATCCTGGTAAAGGTTGAGAATAAATCTAAGGAAATTGAAATTTTAAGGACCTCTATTAAGAGTAAAGTCAAGGAATTATATCCCTAGGTGACACATAGGATGGACACACTAACCGACCTTAGCAAGAAAATGGAGAATATTGTTGACACATTGAAGGCTAAGGGTGAAGAAATGACATTCGATGAGGTCAATGTGTTGATAGGGGATTTATTTAAATAGGTGCAAAGTGAGGTGGATGCTTGGAATGATATTGAAGCATCCTTGAATAAAACTTTCCCAATCCTTGTGCAACAGTAGAAAAATTATTTTGTTCTTTGGCATAAGTTGGATACAGTCATTTTATTCTTCCATTCTTTATTCTTTATTAGAGATCAAATTGTTTCGAGGATGGAAAACACGTTTAGTGTGGGGTAATGTTGATCCCATAAAAATTACTAAGTCTTGGAACATAACATCAATGCGTGCGAAAGGTAGTTTACGAAGAAATAATATGAGGATGAGCGTGCGGGATAACTAGGTTTGCACGTGGGAGAAAAAATGGGTTTGAGACTTAGCCACATTTTGGGTTATGGTGTTGCATGGAAAACATGTGAGGATGCGGGTAGGCATGATAGTGGATAAGGTTAGAACATGGAGACTTGCAGCCCAAGGAAATAATATTCTAGAATATAATCATTGTGTTTAAGAACTGTAAAGTAGAGTTAGTTATGGGTTAGCTAGCACTTGCATGTTTAGATTACTCGAGTATGGAAGGGTATGATGACATTTGGCATGTGGTTTTCTCTTGAGTGATGCTTTGAGGTGGTAAAGGAGAGCTCCCGCTCTATTTAAGAATGTGTTTGGATCTGAAGCAGGGGATGGATGAAGATGGGTAAAGAGATGAAGAAGATGTGTGATGTAAGAGAGACTTTAGATGCACAAGGGAGAGCATGGATAGAAATCTTTGAGTAGAGTCATTTTGTAGGGTTAGGATGTTATTTCTTGATGTATTCAGTCTACTATGACCCTTTTTATGTAATCTAGCTACTGTAAACAATTGTGAATCAATATATGAGGTGGATTGTTCTGAATATCTATGTTTATGGGTCTAAACCCTTATGTTCTTCATATTTCTCATGGTTCATATTTGATTCCTCTATGTTGTTATAATGATTATGTTCATATTATGGTGCATCGTGCTTGGATATAGTTTCTTTACCTCTATGCTAGAATGAATGTATGTATTTCTTCTTCTGAAATATTCCTCCATTAACAATGAACATTCTTACAAGGCTCACATAAAAGAGGGGCTCGACACCCTCGCACGCCTCGGGTGAGTGCCTAGCTCATGCTAGGTGATATGCAAACACACTGTGTTTAAAAAGAGTAGGTAAAAGATACTACACATCCTCGAAATCTAAAATTCATAATTCACTCCATCACGTGAAGTTGCTTTGCTAGTTGAGAAACCACTATGTTGACTCACCATTTTTGTGCTTCAAAGGATCTCCTTTTAAGTGATCAAACTTCTCCAAAATGACCTACTATGATACCAATTTTTAGAAGAAAAATGAACTAAGCGGGTGAATCATTCCTTATAAAATTAATTCAATTTCATATTTTTTATTTAAACCATAAACCAATTAACCATTCATTAATGTGTGCACAACATCATATAACATGCATTCAATTAACCATGAAAAAGAGAGACAACACCATAACACAAGATATAAGTGGGAAACCCTCAAGGGGAATAAAACCCACTAAAAATTCTGATTATATTACTAAAATCAAAAGTATTTAGTGAAGCACCAACCCCTAGTTTAGTAGAGCACCAACCCTACAAGGAGCACCAACCCCTAGTTTAGTGAAGCACCAACTCCACAAGGAGGATACAACCCCATAATATGATCAAGACCATAATAAAACACCTTTTTATAATACATATGATGTGTTTTTTTCTGCAACACTTGATTAAGATCACCTATTCAACTCACACACCTTCAAACCCTTGTTTAAACCCTAACTTCTCCAACTCATTATTTCCTTCACTTTCTCAACTTTTATTTTCTTAAAAATATTGCACACACACTTCTAAAAATTATTCAACCTTCCATACACTCTCTCAGCTCTGAAAATCATCCTTCATACCTATAACACACACTCACATAGGTTGCACTTTTCCTCTCAAGCAACCTGGTTCAAATTTGAACTAAAACTTCCCTTTTGTACCCTTCTCTTGATTAAAGCACACACAAGGTAATTTTTCCACATTTTTAAAAAAAAATACAACTTAAAAATATTCCATTACATTCATTAAAAAATTCACATTTGACCCATATAGGTCGGTCATTCCCAAAACCACCATACATGCACAAAACTAGCTCAAAACCCCATCACTAGGATGAGTAAAATCCACTAACACCAAAAACATGATTATTAAGCTCTAAAATTCATCAAAAATGTGTAATATATCATAAAAAATCATCCATGGTCTTTAATTATCATGGACCAATCAAAAAATTCATAACACAAGCCAAAAGGCATATATCCTTCACTAAACAATTATTTCCAACACCCTATATTCACATTTGGGCCTCAAAACCACTCAAGAACAACTCAAATATGGAATTTAACCATGATATATAATCTTAATGACATTTATATCACATCAATTCATGTTATATCTCATGATACATCTATATGTGAAAACCACATCAACTTTTCTCTTCACAAAATCAAGTCAGCACGGAAACTAGTTTTACAAAATCAACTAGTTTTCACCCTTTATTCCACTACCAATACCTAAAAATTCCTTAAATAGGAAAATAATTCATCCCTATTCACTCTCAAACTAATATCAAGCATAAAATCATTCATCTCATGCCTCAACCACCTCAATCTTTTAGCCTAGGAAAATTTGTCCTAAAAATAAAAAATCATTCTTATTCACAAGATGACCTGAAAGGCCCATAAAATTTCATCGTCAAGACACAATCAATACACCATTGGAAATAAATATAAATCTTACTTCCATAAAATATTATATTTCCTTCCAAATCTAAGTGGAAGGCCTTCAACCAAGACCATATCTGAAAATAGCACAAAATGCCCCAAAACTCTCTTTTGACAAGTCTTCATAAATAGGGAACACTTTTCAATTTAGAAGTATCACTATGATCTTAAACCATCATGTAAATAAATAAAAACACTCATGATAAAAATAATTTCAATTTATTTTGTAACTTCTTTGGACAACCGTGTCCCAAACTAAACTTCTTCAGAAATGTTCCTATTTGATTGGGGTCCACCGATCACCACACGTTATGTAATACATTTATGGAAACCTGGAGGAGTACTATACATGATAAATCATAATAATATTACTATAAATCAATTGTGGAAAATTATGAACAATATCTCTCTAACTGCTTTTGAAATAGAGTTTCGAACACACAAAACGTAGTTTACCTTCTTAACATTTGTTCATAAAAATGTGACGATGAAACGACCTCATTATTTTTGTGAAAAATTATATAATTAATTTATAAACTTATTTTAAATCCACAATTTACCATATAAATCACAAAATTGAGGGTGAGAACCAAAAGCTACAATTCAAGTCAGAAAGTGCCCTTTATTGGACCTTGTTTCACATAAAACATCATAACCTGCAAAATCCTCTTCAGAATGAATACAAATTTTTCTCAAACCTATAAGACACATTTTTACATTATATCTAATGATCATAATGTTTTAAATATTTATCCATATTCTCATCCCATCTCATTTTCATGATTATCCCTTAGGGTTTTACATGGTTTAGGCTAGAGCCAACTACACCAACATTATAACTCAAAAATGAAACAAATCCAAAAGGTCCTAAGATCATTAGAAAATCATGAAACAATTACCTATGTGCATCCATGAGCTCACATGGCTCTAAAACTCCACCTCATGCCTCTAATAACCTATACCTGTCTATATGAGAACCTAAATAATGGTCTTCAACCTATACATACACTCTGAAAATCATGTGAGTACCTCAACACTCCCAAAACATTCTATCCATACTACTACCAAGCTCCTCAATCCACCAATAACTCATACCAACATGCACCATAACTTAGGCTAGTTAGGACACTTTACTAGGCTTGCTTTACTAAGACAATCTCACCGAAACACCACAAGTCATCATTGGAACACCAAACACCATGTCATCATCCAACTAAGCATTATATGACTCTACTAAATCATCCTTTTTGTCATTAATGGGATTTTACATTAATGACAACACCTATAAAATAAAATTCCAACACGAATGGGTTGTAGGGTATGCAATACCAAATGGGAAACACAAGACAAAGAAAATAGTCCAAATATACTTGTCAATTGCTAGTTTCTTGCTTAGGAATCATGTAAATGCTAGTATGATTTTAAGACCTAGAAATGTACCCAATTTCTTATCTTTGTGTCTACATTTTCCCCACTTTATGTTGTTGCGTGAATACTCTATAAGATAATGTAGATAAGAAATGTGTATGTTATGATCCTATAGAGAATACGAAGAAATGCATGCCAAGTGGAAAAGTGAAGCTTGTAATGATGCAAAGTGAAGCATGGAGACTAGAAAAGAAAGTGACCCTAGTGATGAAGCATATGTGTTTTTTGTGCCTGTTGTTGTGAGTGTATTACTACTTTTTGTAAGGATGGGTCTCGTATAAAGAAAAGAAAGAATGCATTTGAAGTATTGTATATGATAAATTAGAGAAAAGTGTGCATAAGTATGTAAAAGTAGGAGTAAAGGAAAGTGTGCACCTGATGTAAAAGAGTGTAAATGGTAGAAAAGTGTCCTAAAATGCTATGAAGAGTGAATTTTTGGGTAATCTCATGCCAATAGCAATTTTTTTGGGTGATCTCACTCTAAGTGTGAGTTATGTGCAATATCATGCCAAATGTGAGGTTTTGGGGGATCTCATGCCAAGTGCAAGTTTTTGGGTGATCTCATGCCAAAGAGAAAGTTTTGGGGAGAGAGGTCTAGTATTACTCTCCTTCCATGAATCTACCCGATAAACACCACTACGATAGTGCGTACCTACTTTGTTCATGTTGTCTTGAATTATTTATGAATGTATTGATTGTTATGATTGAATCAGATTATAGGAGATATCATACATTCTATTGTTAGAGGACTATTTGTGTAACTATAAAACTACTCTAAAGGCTTATGTAAACTATTCTGATTTGATAAGTTGACTTTGTGTCACCCCAAAACATTAGTTCCTAGGGGAGGACATAGGCTCCCAGTGCTTCTTTCTCATTCTAGGCACTTGTGTTTATGTTATGATTTTTACCAAAGTCTAGTTCTAGGCCGTTACTGTGACTATATACCCGTACTTTTTCTATATACTGCATATCTATATTGTAGCTCATAAATACTATATGGGTGATTTTTTCACCCAATGTATGTCCCCTCAATTAGAATGCATGTGTCGTCGATGAGGAGAATGTGGCCCAAATGATAGGACATGATGCTAATATGAAGTTAATACCTACGGGGGTAGGGGATGTGCATGGTAGAAATCAAGGAACATGAAAAAAGTGGCTAGTAATATTTGTTAGTAGAAAAAGTAACAAACATACAATATGAGACAATATTACAAGAAAATTTACAAATAAAGTGGACCGCAAAAGTGCATTTCATGCATGGGACATCGCTCACAATGTCACAAGACAATCAGGGATGAAGTGGCCAAAAGTATTCAAACAGTGATAAGAAAAGACATAGGGCATAGCCCGAAAACAATAACATATAATAAAAAGCAATGTTAAACAAATTATATCGAACAACCACAGTGGCATATATTCCTACAAGGAAAATGTTGCACATGAAGCACGTATTCACATGTTAGAAATATAAAATGTATGTTAATATTTATATGAATCAATGGAAAGCAATGTGCTAGTAAGTATATATATGAAATGATGAAATAATAACACCTATAATGTGTGAAGGTAGGAATGGTAGATTCCCATAGGAGCCGTAATGGGACTATAAAATGATACAATGTTGAGCATCATTGTAACATGTAAGAACTTGTAAGATGTTTGCATTCACCATAAAAGATCAAGTGAATGTGCCTGTGTATATAGAGAATGATAATGACATACTAAGAATCCATCTAACATGGAATAAAAAGTGTATCATGTAAATAAAATAAGCTAGCAAGCATATATGCAACCAACATATGGAAATGCAATATGGGTGTGATGGAATTATACGCAATTTTAATTTGAAGATTGAGGGGGCAGCGTGCCCCCAACGTATGTGCATGAGATGTGTATGAGATGAGGTTCATTTATAAAATTCCCCTCAATAATCAAGAATGAACCATAGAACAAAATTTCTTCATCAAGAAATGGTTTAATAATGTGTGCTAGAAATATATATCATGAGACATAGAGTGTAACAAATGAATGTGGTGAGTTTTATTTCAGACTTAAACCCTTAGATTTCAAGTATGAACCATGGAACTATAGTGTGTCATAGGGTAATGAATATATAATGCATGTATCAAAAGGTTTGAAAATGCATAGAAAAATTATTCATGAAGCATGAAGCGTTGAGTTTGAAAGTAGATGCAAAATACAACCGATAGTGTTAGAAGGGGGAGTACAATGCCCCCAATTGAGCTGATGGTGGAGAGATATGTGAAGATGAAAGAAAGACCTTGTGATGATGATGGGGCTTAAATTTTTTTATAAAAATGTACGTTGTCATCACAAAGTGGTAGGTAGAAGAAAGAGTAGGATCGGGGTTAGAATTTGGGTTGATAGGAGAAATCCTAAAGAGGCGATCTATATTTTTTTGGTCTTACTTAGAGATTGGTTACCGATTTGGAATTTATAACATCGTAGAATACTTGAGAGGAGGAGGGGATGGAGTTATTTTTATAGGAAGTTTCCTAGTTAGAGTTGGTAACATTGTAGAAGACTTGAGAGGAGGAGGTTATGAACTAATTTTTAGAGGAGGTTTCTTAGTTGGAGTTGGTAGCATCGTAGAAAACTTGAGAGTAGGGGATGAACGGATTTTCAAAGGAAGTTTCTTAATTATAATGGATTGGATAGGAGGATCTTGAATAACTTAAAAGGAACATTAGTAACTATGGAATGATGCTCATTAGAGATGGAAGGACTAGATTTAGGATCCCATTGGGATTTAGAAATTGAAGATGAACATGAAGTAGAATTTTGTGCATCAAAGGTTCTTAATTCTTCATTTTAAAGCATAGAAATCATTTTCATTATGTCCATTAATTATTTGATAATTGTAAAATGGAATACCTATGTACTTGGAAAGTTGATAAGGAGGATAAAAATGAGTAGTTGGCAAGTTGATCAATTGATGAGTGAGGAGTTGAGGAAGAATATCATGTTTCTTAGCATTGAGATCAAACTTGAGAGGTGTGGGTAGCAGAAAGACTTGGGGTTCATTGATATGAGCACATGTAGAAGTCATAAAAGTAGAATGAGAAGCATCCTTGAGATGTTGGATTTCATCTTTAAGAGATGTAATCATTGTTTCCATATTTTGAATTGACTCAAAGATGGGTTAATTGGATGGAGGAGTAAGACCAATAGAGTTGTTAGATAGACGATAAAAATGACACTAACTTGAGTAGGTGGTGTATTGTGAGGGAGGTAAACAATGTCTAGGATTTTTTGGAGGAAAAATTTGCAAGGTGGGTGCATTTGAAGTAGGTCATCCAAGGAGACTTGAGGAACCTTAGGATCCATAGAAGAGAAACGGTAGAATAAGCATCCAAATGACCAATCACAAGTGGGGTTCATTAACTAATTTAATTTATTTCGAATTAAATCTGATATTAAAGAGTCATACTTGAACCAAATTATGTATGAATGCTGAAATATATAAATGATGCAAAAAAACTAATATTTAAAATATGAAAGCCTAAGAAAAGGATAAGGGGGACTTAACTGAGTTATGCACAATCTAGAAGTGATCTAAGTAGGGAGAAGTGATGAACATGAAGCCAATATTTTTAAATTTTAAAGTTCATGGATGAGGCTAGATACAATAACTGGGTACCTTGAATACCACTACGAAACACTGGTGACTTCACATTAGATTAGGATTTCATTTCCATTTTATCTCTAGGGTTTCATTTTGTTTTATCACTAGGGTTTTTAGTTGTTTCTGTTTATCACCTAGTTATCATACAATGATCACCGAAGGTACTGTATCTGCAAAAAAGAGATATTAACCTACACAAGCCCCAAAACCACATCAAACCTAAAATTTAAAATGCAAAATTGGGAGTCATATTTACCTTTGTGGTCACCCGAAGAGTGAACTTATGACCAAGTGCTACACTACATCTTAGAATACATGTAGTTTGTATGAATGTGTGTGAGAATGATGCCCTAGTGTCATTTTTTTATCGTAACTATTTGAATTGGTTTTAGGGTATGAAAGATCAAATGGAAAACAAAAGACAAAGAAAAGAGGCCAAAGATAGTTTTCAATTACTAGTTTTCTTGCTTAGGAATCATGTAAATGCTAGTATTATTTTAGGACCTAGAAATGTACCAAGTGCATGAATTTGTATCTGCAGTTGGTTAGTAATGTGCTTGGGCTCCTTAATATTTCCATGTTTTTTCATTGGTTATCACTTGGTGGAGATTTTGTGTTTCCTTTTATATTAGAATATTTGAAATAAATGGGATTTAATCCCACATCCACTGTTAATCAGTCTCTAAAATGGTTTGTATGCAAGAAAAATTACAATGGAAATTGAAGAACACAGTAGTAGGCCCCCTATAAATAAAAATGTACCCCACCGATTGATGGGACCATAATTAGAAAATACGTTAGCCCCACACTGAAATTTCAAAGATGGAGGGTCAAAAACAACCCTTTTGTCAAAAATTTTTTTCATGTGTCAATACCCAATTGGTCAACTTGTCATGCCAATTAACATGAGTACATCAACATTGTTTCTATGCACATTTATCTCTATTTGGATTATAACATCGTTGAGTCATAAATTTTATATATGTCCCGAGTTTTATCCCATTCAAAATGTGTTGGAAATATCTCAACGAGATCTTCAATATGCAATTAGTTTTAAATAGATTATATACCATAATTCATAATTAGTTTTGGATCATCCTAAACCATATCCCCACTACAAAATAATGAAGAAATAATCCATAGTTTTTGTACCACATATCCTATTCAATACACTCAAAGAATCCCAAATAATGGAACCTACCCTTTCAATTGAATCATTTCATCAACACAAGACAATCAACCCAAAAAAATTCATAAGAAAGATGAGTAACCCAATTTTGTGATAGGTAATAATTTTTTAAATATAACTGTGCAAATTTCATTTGGTATCGGTAAATAGGCCCGCATAAATTTAAATACTAAAATGACAGTCTATGATGAAGTTTTTGCATATTGAAAACTTGTATGTTTCATCCGGTAAAATATCTACTTAATTATAAATTGAAAAGGGAAGTTACGTAGCGTGTAGGGGATGAATACTTGTAAATAACATCCATTGTGACAAATGTTAACACAACATCATCATAATTGAGAAAGAGTAAGAAAATCAACCTCCTAGATCATCGAAGATTTTTTTATCTTGGGATGAGACAACTATTCTTTAGGGAATGTTTTAGGAGTTTAAAAAGAATTTAAAATATGACAAGAATGCACTTTAGATGATTTCATAATTTTTATGTGTATGCATAATTTAGATGAGATGAGTATAGAAGATAAAGTTATCTCGTAAGGATATATAGGGAATGTGAAGAACTGTATTGTATGAAAGGATGAGGAAGAGACTCGGTAACTCACAAATAACCTTATTTTGTATAAAATATGTAAGCACATGGCATAAAAGGATTTTATTTTATCATAATAGGATTTAGTCTATCTTCCTTTAACTTCCATTCCAAAGTATGTATGTTTTTATTCATTAATAAGAATTCCTATTTATTTTATATAAAAATTCCCGACCACTTTCTCTCTCTTCTTTAAATTATGTCCATTCGCTAGATATTATGCAATTGTGAATCAAGTTTTGATATAATTTTGATTTACTCTTCGATGAAAATAATACAAGTCATCATGGACTACAAATTATTTCAAATCCTTATTCCATGACCTACAGATTTCTCTTAATTAAATAGGAAGATGTGAATTTTATTAAGTAGAAACAATACAAAAATCGTTATGAAAATACAATATTTTTTTATTTCTTGATAGTTGATCTAATAGGTTCCCGATAATAATTAATGGATTTAATTTTTGTATCTTATTATAAATAATAAAATTTGGGATCCCATAAAAATAGATCTAAGGAAAAATCATTACAATTATATCAAGAATTTGAATCACATTACAAAATAACTAAGGATTTATTACTATAGTACATATTTTTCAATGTGTATATATGTCTCACAACATAAAGAAAATAAATAGTTTGATATTTTGATAGTCTTTGAAATATTAACTTTTCATTTTTAAAAAAATTATTAAAATATAGTTAATAAACATGACCATATATATTTTGATATGAAATGCATGGTTCACTTCAATTTTGAGGTCTTGGTCAATCCTTATAATATAGAAAGTTCATTTTTAATATTGGTTTTATACACCTATTATTTGGGATGAATATTTGTGATAGAAAATGATGAAAAGAGAGGGAATTAGATTGTTATGATCTATCCAAAGAAATTTCTAACAATTAAATGCATATTTAATAACATGGATCTAGTTAATTGAAAGAACTAGTGACCACTACCTTTGACTTAATTGTTCAATTTAAAATTAGTATTGGTAGTTAAAAAAGATTTATGATTTCATTTCCCATGTATTTAAGGAAATATTTCTAGAGTACATGACATATATTTATCAAGTATAATGCCAATACATACTAAGAAAATAGTTAGTCTATATTATCCAAACCTAAGATAACACCAAAAATAAGGTCAAAATAGATGTAACCCATGCAAAGAAATCTTTAAACCATATATAATTTAACAAAAAAACATATTTATACATTGTCATGGTCTCAAACTCTTCTCCATCCATGTTGGGAATCTTCATGAAACCACTTATACACTCACCAAAGCTAACCCATATCATTCTCTACATAAGATCGTAGGAAACTCCATACTTCACATGACTACACTTATGAATTTTGCGACCAAATGATAATTGTAGTTTCCAAAATGATTCAAGGATAATATTGAAAATATATATACCACTAGAGGAGGATTTATCAAAGTTCCTTTTAATACAATCGACATAGTTGGATAACACAAAAAAAAGCTGTAATTTTAACTATAGAAATGCATTCACGAGATATTATACTATGAGAATCCACCCCATGATGGGAAGATCAAGTGGCCTAGAGAAATTTATTTTTGACACCTCTTACTTTATTCCATTTATTCTTTAGCCATATGAAGATGGAAGAAATAGGCAAGGAAAATATTTATCGGGATTGATAGTTACCAGATTCTCCCAAAAGCCATCATTACCTATAACGTCATGATAATTCTTCAATAATGCCATGTAATCCATGTTTAAAATATCCTTAATGGATTACAAAATATTTTTATATTTTTAATGAAGAATTGATGAAACTTGTATTATTTTAGTGGGGTGGTAAATGGCATATCTTTCTTCTTTCCTATATAAAAAATAAAGGAAGTTAGAAATAGGTGCATTGAGATCACATATAGAGATAGGTAATAATCCGTGGGGATAAAGACAATGACTAAATATGGTAGAATAGATACCAGGACAACATGATTAGATATCCTAAAAATACATTAAGTTTCTCACTATCTTGGCATGGAATTCTAACCCATTACCCATTCCAAGGGAACTATTAAAATTTATGTGTTGTCTAATGAAAGAAAAATTCAAGTATACGACACAAGATATATGACAAAATCATTCTAACTTTCCATTAGGCAATTTGATCAATATGAAATTCATTAATGCTTGGACAAATATAGTTAATTAGACAATTTATTTATGCATCATACCAATTATATGTAATGCAATCTATAGTATTAATATCTAATGACTACTATGTCGTAAGATTATTAAATTAGGAATAAATTGTGTCATTAGAAATAGATCAAATGCATATAAAACTAAAATAACATTTCCTATGACTAAAAATTGAAAAGCATATATGTTTCATAAAATTTTATTCATTTAATTATATTTATAACATCATCCATATCATTTATTGGTTTCAATAATGGCCACAAATCTCCTAATAAATATGTTTTTTTATTGTCATTATTTATGTTAAATTTATTTTTATTATGAAGTTACCTTCATCATAGTGCATTTTTTTCACCAAATAATCATCAACAAGGATCATGTTTGTATTATTATAAGCCTCATTAAAATGGTCCGATATTGTTCTTATTAGTATATAAAATATACTTTGATTCTTTGATCCATTATAGTCCACCCATTTGGAAAAAATGCAATCATCTTGTGTAATTATCAAAATAAAATCTATGAAAATTGAATCATTTTATGAAATAATTTCTTCATCATTCATTCCATGTCATACTTTCCAGAAGACAATCTTGAAGAAATTTAAATAATGTTGTACAAATTATTTTACTTCGGTTGGAAAAATTTTAATTTAATTTTCATCTAGATGACACTAAGATTTTTAACATCGTCGATGATTTATGTACATTTTTAATATTATGAGCTAGTAATATTTTTATATCAAATATTATCAATTTTTGTTATAAACATTGGTATTCTCAAATATATATATATATAAAATATTTGTTTATATAGTGATAATATATATATATATATATATATATATATAATATTTGTTTATATAGTGATAATATAATGAAAAACAAAAATTCAAAAATTCATATAATATCCATAATTTCTATTATTTCTACTTGATAAATACACACTATAGTCAACTAAAAGAACACAATGCACACCATTATTTACTTTATTTAACAAAGAGAACTTAATACATTTCATTCGTTCCACATGTCTAATTTCCTTGGCATATAATAATTGTAAACTTCGATGTTTTCAATTACCTAAACATGTTACCATGATTCCCCACATGATTCAAACATGAACATAAGAGACTATAAATAATTATATTAGTTTCATATTTTATTAAAAATATCCATTATGGAGGAGTCTTTAGATTTGTTTCTTCATTAACGATAAAATATGTATAAATTTTCATCCTGCAATAAAATATTATTTCACTTGTGTACATCTTTGTACATGTCCATTAATTTTTTCTTGCGATTTTGATACTCTTAAATTTCACCCTCCCCCGAATGAGCATAACATGAAATTTTTTTACTAAACATTTCTACTCATGAAATTTCACTACAATAGTCTTTAATCCAAAAAAATTACAACAAATAAATGTCAGGATGTTCTTTTTCAATTTTCACTAAGTAGTAAATACTTATTGAAATTATTTGTATTAAGAGTAATATCAACTTAGTATTCTATTATGAGGTACACTAAATACATTTCACTAAATTCCAAATAGAAATCCTTCGACTCCCAAAACTAATACTTTCAAGACTTACAAACTACATGTATAAAATAATTCACAATAAAATTGAACATTTAATCAAGAAATGTTTGGTGTGAAAATAGTGCACAAATGAACCCTTATATATATAACAAAATATATAGCATTTTATAATAGTACATAAGATTAAAGAAACCATACCATCATAATATCATTAACATATTTATTGTTTGACTCGAAGTAATAATATCTCCAATATTGGAATGTAAAAACAATCTAACAATGTAAACATAAACTATAATATATTTTGTTTGAGGAAGAAAACAACATTTTCAACTTATGTTATTTTCCAATATTTTCACAAACTATGTAATATCTGAATAGACAAAACCTACCAGTGATAACTTATTGTATAAAAATTTCTTCAACCATGCATCCTTAGAACAATAAAAATAAATATCTTTAGTTTTTCCTTTATGCATTAAAGATACAATTCTTGTGTTTATGGATCTATATGGGATGTATTATTTATCCCACACTTCTTGTAGATATTTTATTATAATAACATACTATAACCAATAATTTTACTTTCCCAGAGATAAATAGCGAGAGAGATGGAGAGTGAGTCGAAATTTCAAATGGGAATGCACATGAAGCTGGTGGAAGGAAGATCCTACCTATGGATGTAGATGGGAGAAAAACTTGTACAGTGGTAGATGATGATGGTCCCCTTCCGAGAAAGTCTGGAAAAAATGGGGCCACCAAGGCTCCCTGTCATATGGGTGATGATTTTGAATTTTGGGAATGGTTAAGGTACAAGGATCATACCTCAACCCAAGAAGGATGATTTAGGTATGTTTCTTAGATTCCTGATAGCGTATTGGAAAAAACGGTGGGTAAAATGGAGAGTGATTTGATTAGAAAACTTATAATAGGACGTCTAAATGTTGATTCAATAAGGGCAAGGTCTTTCTTGAGATGGATACTGAGAGGGGATTTTTGAAGTTTCTTCCCTACCGAATGGATTCTTTTTGTTTAATTGTAATAACACAAAGGATCCTCAAAGGGTTTTGCATGAGGCACCATGGTTTCTATCTCATATGGGGCTATTTCTTAGTAAATGATCTCCCTATTCAACCCCTAAAAGTAAAACATCAACTAGTTCCCCACTTGGGTGTCTTCTAGCTCACCCATAGAAATGTGGGATGTTGATGTCATTAAAGGGATTGCTTTATCACACTAGGTACCTTTGTCTCTGTGGATAATACTATCCTTAACAAAACCAAACTTGTTGCTAGATTCTCGCATTTATTCTCTAATGGGAGAAAATGTACCTAAAACTATAGTCCTCAAATCTATGCTGGGAAAATGGATAAAAAATATAGGGTTTGAAAGTTTTCCTTAGAAGTGTGAAAAATTCCATGTTTGGGGACATTCTAAACAATAGTGTAAACTAAAAATATTAATGGCATACATAGAAGTTCCCAAATAAAATAGGAAGGGGGATAAAGGTAAATGCATTAATTCTCTAGCCACGAGCTCAAATATCATTATAAATATTTTCCTAAATAGAGGGATCATATTGATAAAGGAAAATGTTTGGATGGAGAAACGTCATCGATTATCCTAACAAAGCAATAGAAAGGAGGAATTTAATCGAACTAACAACTCCTCATATATAGATTCGAAGGATTTGAGAGTTTATTTCCTAAAAATATATAAAAAGGGCCTTTTTGAACCACACTTCCAATCAGCCAAGGATCGCACCTTGAATGAAAAATTGATGGTATCAAAATTTTTGAACCCTTGTTGTGAAAAATACGGTGAAGGAAACAATCCGAGCATCTTGAAAAGGGGAAATATGAATGTAAATGATAGTAAAGTAGAGTTAGTAATATTTTTCAACATTTTAAAAAGCCTTCTTAGGTTTGAAGAAGTAGTTGTGTCGATGGGAGAAGTTAAAGGGGAGGAGGTTGAAGCCAAAGGTAGAATTAAGACTATCATTCCAAATGCAAGTTCACCAATAGAAAAGGTACAACAAAGGTAAGATCATGCATCTATTGAAGATTATGATGTGCAGATATTCAAGGAAAACATTTCAAATGATGGTATGAGTACACCTGAAAATTTAGAGAAATTTAAAAATCGGCAAGAAAACTCCCTACCAATTCTCGTGTCAATAAATTGTGTTTAGGAAGGCCAAATAGACGAGCATCTCAAAAGAGGAAAAAATAGAAGGAAATAGATGATGGAATTTAGTCTAATATATATAGAAGGAGTTTTATAAGACCAAAGAATCAAGTTTGCAAATGAATGCAATATCATGGAATGTCGGGGCTTAAATAACCCCAACAAATATAGAGTAATAAAGGAATTAATGTTGAAACACAAGGCGGACCTTTTTTCTCTTCAGCAAACCAAAATGAGTGAAGATCAATTTTTAATGATTAAATATAGTTTATGGTTCAAGGAATATTCTATTTCTATTAGTTATAATGGAGCATCGGGAGGACTAGTTGTTATGTGGCATCCCAAAAGGTTTAAAGGTATCAATATTTTTAGAAAGGATAATCATATTGCTATTTTTTTCATAGATACCAGATCAAAATATTTATGGGTGTTTTCCAATATTTATGCTCCTAACCATAAAGAGGGAATAAAATATTTTTAGAATGACTTGTCTAAAATTCATTAAATCATATTGGAAATAGAATCAATAGTGATTGGGGACTATAAAACTCCTTTAATTCCATCTAAAAATAAGGGTAGTAATGTGGAATTGATTGAAATTATGGAGGTGTTACAAGATTTAATTTCCTCCAATAGCCTTATGGATATAGATTTTAAAGGGGGAAAATATACCGTGTCGAATCGTAGAATGGGTGATCAGCTCATCCAAGTAAATATGGATAAAGCTTAAACCTCATAGGGATGGCTAAAATAATAAGCATTTCTTTTTCCCTTCTCTAAATAGGTTTAGAACACAATCCTATCTTTTTTATGGTGAAAGAAACTAAGAGAAGAAAAACTACTTTCATATTCAAAAATGTGGCTTTAACATCGAATAACGAAGATCTTTTTATAGAATGGAGGAATAATAAGGTTCAAGGAACAACGATGTTTAGAGTCACCAAAAATAGTTTTCATGTTCGAATCAATCAAGGGTTGGAATAAATCTTGTTTTGGGAATATCTTCGAAACCAAGAGCTCTTTGGAACAAGAATTATTTGCACTTTAAATGTCTATGGAAGAGAAAAATGTTGACAACTAAGCTGAAATTCAAATCAAAGAGAATTTTTTTATTTGATTATCACAATATCTTGGCCAAGGAAGAAACATTTTTGAAAAATAAATCAAGGATACAAAGTGACTAAATGAAGGGGACAATAATATATTTGTTTCCACATTGCAGCCTTAAAAAGAAAATGATCTAATAATATTATGATGAATAAAGGGGAGGTATATTATTCCTTAAATAATTTAAAATAAATACAAAAGGTTGTTGTGTCATTCTTGAGAAATATACTATCTTCCCATCAAGTTGCTAATAATGGTAAGGAGAATTTTTTTGGATTGCATCCTTAAGTTGATGACAAAAGTTGATAACCATATGTTGGTCAAGATTCCTTCCATTGAAGAAATTGAATTTATGTTGAAAACCATGAACCTAGACAAATATCTTAGCCTGGATGGTTTTGTTGGCCTTTTCTTCCATTTTTTTGGGATTTTGTCAAAATATTTGTTTGTTTATCCATTCAGGAATTCTTCAACAACAAAAATATGTTGAAGGACCTAAATTGCACCTTTCTAGCTCTTATCTCTTATAACCAAACGCTTTGATGATTTTAAGAATTTCAAACTAATAATTTTGTGCAATTGCATCTATAAGATGTGCTCTAAGATCGTGACCTTGATATTATAGCTCCTTCTACCAACTTTGATTACTGAGACCAGCAAGGAGGATTTATGATTGGTAGAAAACCTCGGATAAAATTGTGACGATTCAGGAGAACCTCCATTCCGTGAAGCTAAATAAGAAAGAAACCATGGTGATAAAACTTGATATGGAGAAGGCCTATGACAGAGTGTCTTGGAACTTCCTACACAAAGTTATAGAAAGATTTGGTTTCAGCTATGATTTTAGTAGCATGATTCAAAGTTACATATCTACTACTAGATTCTCGGTCCTAGTTAATAATACACCTTGCAGTTTCTTTAGAATCTTTAGGGGTTTAAGATAGAGACACCCTATATCACCCTTTCTTTTCATACTTGATGAAGGAATCTCTTAGGAGAGATATGAATTAGGATAATTCAAATGACATAATCAAAGTGATTACTTATGTTGATAATCGTGATTTAATGGTCCTTCAACATTTTGTTGATGACACCATACTATTAGGTAAATCCATTTTATCCAAAGATGAATAAGTTTAAAATATTTTGATGGACTAGGAAGAGGTCTCATACCAATTAATAAATTTTATAAAAAAAAAAATTGGTGTTTTTTTATCGACACCCCGAGAAAAAAGAGGTCAAAAGATCTCTCATATTTGGGGATGTGAAAGGAAGTATTTTCCTACTAGATATCTGGGTATGCTGATTGGTACTAAGAGACTAACAAATTCATACTGGAATTTCTTGATTGATAGATTTATAAAAAAATTAGATGGGTGGAAAAGATATCTTCTTTCAGAGGAAGGAAAGGTTATCTTACTTAATTATTCCATTCAAAATCTTCCATTGTACATTATGTCAATTTTTGGTATTCTAGTGGTTATTGATAACAAGCTTGAAAGTGTCCAAAAAATATTTATTTTGAGTGGGATTGAAAATAAAAATAGACTTTCTCTTATAGCATGGGATAACATATGTTTGCCTAAAAATATGGGTGGTCTTGGGATTAGATAGGGAGAAAATGAACAAAGCCCTCCTATCAAAAATGGCTTGGAGACTGATAAAAGAGGTTAGTGTATAGACCACAATTATAAAAAACAAATATTGAAGAGATTTAACAAGAGATGATTGGTGCTTCAATGAGACCTAACTTTGAGGGTTCCACTTATTTGAAGGCTATTAATTGGGAAAAATATTTACTTTCAAAAGGATGCAAGTGGAAAATTAGAAATGGGAGAAATGCAAATTTTTGGGAAGACAAATGGATTTTGACCAACCACTCAAGGAAACTTTTTCTAACTTACAACAAGATGCCATTGTTAGGTATGGTGTTCATGTTGAGGATTACTTAAACTTGGAGGGCCCATAGAAAATTTATAAATTATTAACTTATAAGGAAAAATAATTATAGAGATAGAGTCAAGCTCACTTAATAACTTATTGTGTGGCATGGTTGTGGTTAGAAAACAAGTGCAAGATAGCATTTTTATATAGAGAAGATATCGGTATATTCTTGGTTAAGAATGCTTACATTGTTCATTTTTAAAAAGAACCTATTGATGAAATTATTAAGTGGGACAGAGTGTGGATCAAGGAGGTCACTCCAAAAGTTAACATATGTTGGTGGTTAACACTACATGACACAACTATAATGGTGTCCAATCTCAACAAAAGGGGATTTCACATAGTAAACCAATGTGTGTATTATGTGAAGAAGAAGTGGAAAATACCTCTCATATTTTTCTTGAATGCCCATTTTTGGTTAAGGTTATGAACTCATTAATATCCCTCTTTGAAATCAACTGGATATTTCCCTCCTCATTAAAGTTGATTTGGAACCAATGGAGCTCCCTTTCGAATCCAAGGTCTTAAGCACTTATGGATTTTTGCACTCATGCATATTTTTTGGTAAATATGAAAGGAAAGGAATAAGAGAATATTCAAGGAGAGGAAGGAACCGAAAATAGAATTGTAAAAAGATATGACAATGATAGAAGTGGTAAATTCTCCATAATCTAAAGTAATAAAAAGAATTTCCTTGAATCAAAAAGAAAAATCTCCAGAAGTTGGGGAATCACTAGTGGCTCGTATATCCCACCTAAACCTAACCTAAGGTCGGATGGTTGGAAAAATCCTGAAAAGGAATGGACTAAGTTGAATTTTGACAGGCATCGAAATGAAACCCAGAAAATCTAGAATTGGAGGATTTTTAGAGATCATATTGAGACCTTCATTTTAGGGTAATTTTGTAATTTAGGAATTCAATCAAATCATATTTTTGAAGTAGTAGCGGAATTCAGGGGATCAACATTGTTGTTAAAAGGAAAATCACGAAAATTGAAATTGAGGGAGATTCCTTGAACATAATAAACAACATTCTCAATGTTGGAACTACATCCATTTCCATACAAGACTCCATAGAAGGTATAAGGGAGATGGCTAAGAGTTTTGAAGGTATTACTTTCAAACACATATTTAGGGAAGTGAATGGATTGACTCAAATCTTTTCTAATAAAGGAGTTAATGTCAATGGGATGAAATTTATATCAAATTATAAAGATTTGTAACTCCCATGAAGATCCAACTATATAAGGATAATAATGACTCTAACAAGGATAAAAATCATTAAGGTATAGGTTTGGGATTAAGATAATTGGTAATGGAACAAAGAATAGAAAGACTCAAGTCAATCAATGCAAATCTAGGATCAGTACTAGTAATAATAAAAAAAGATTGGATTGAAATAAACCTTGTTGGAAATCATTTCATGTTAAACATCCCATCCGGAACTTGCATTAGTGAAGTGTTAAGACGGTGGGATTCTAGTTTTTGACTAGATTGGTGAGCTCTATAATTAGATAAGGGAGTATTTTGGTTGTGAAATAAGGTGGAGAATCTTCTTGGTATTTTCACATCAAAGAAGGAGAATGGGAGGTGATCTGGTCCGAATGGAGCAGAATAACATCAATCCCAAAGCTTGGTCAATTTTCAAAAGGAAAGGAATTATTGTGTTCTTCAAACTTTTCAAAGGAAACAATTAAAATTTAAGCAAGGACTTTGGTAAGGAATTGAATAAATCAAAAATTTGGACTGGTGGCATGGTGATACTATGAGGTGTTAATCTGAAAATCACCATCGACACCATGGAAGATCTCATGGACATGGATAAAGAAGGAAGGGATATTTATAAACCTAAGAAGGAGAGTCTTTGAGGAGTTGAAGTTGTTGTTGAAATGTAAGAAACCATCACTCCTCAAATTTTCAGGTTTATGAAAGATTCATTACCAAATCTATTCAATGAGGTCACCCGAACCATAATTCAATTCATTACTTTGGATGGTTGTCGTAATACCATCTTTGCATATTACCTTCCTATGTTAAACTGAATTCGCTATGGCCACGGTTATAGCTTTTCTTATTAGATATTAAGTTCCTTAATTACCACTATGGAAGAGTACAAGAAGGGAAAAATTTAGTGCCTTTATACCAAGGTCTTATAATAGCAATGGTTAAAAGGGGCTTGACAGAAGTGACCAATTTTGTAGACTATCTAAGGTTGTTGGATCAAGTTATGAGTGGGTATGATAGTAATAAGGTCACTGAACTAGAAGAGGAGAAGGTTTTTCAGTGGGAACTATTATCCAAATAGCTCTCCTAGTAATTTGGATAACTTACATACACATTCTAGCCCTAGGTTATTCATTGAAGAATTGCATGTGCTCAAAATCACTTGGCACATTCCTTTGGTCGTAGTTTACCTGCGCGCCCCTTTCCTTTTCTCCTTCCACTTCTCTCTTGCACCCACCTTCCATGCATTCACCTTCTTCCAAGTCAGTTTCTTCCCATCCTGCGTGCCTAAGTCCTTGGCCCTTCGCGCGCCACACCCATTACTTTGTAATAGTTGTGCCTTAACCATACGTTCTCTGCTCACCGCCTTTGATTCATTGCCCGTGTGCATCGCCCGTGCCCTCTCCATGCCTTCCTCTATTTTCTCCACGTGCCCTTCTATGCCAGATCATATTTTGACACACTTAAGTGTGTAATGCGTAACCTTTCAATGCATGCCAATAGGGTGTCAAATCCTTGCAACAAATGAATGATTGACATGTGGCAAAAATGAAAAATAGTTGTACATTTGGCCATCATCTCAGCCAATCGGTGCGCACCTTGTTTTTTACGTATGCCGATGACTCGACAACTTCTAACAGCCATATATTTAGATACAGAGCTTAGATCAGTGTGTGCCTGGACTTGTCAGAGAGATGCTAACATCAACTATAGTGCCAGAAATTCAAAATTCAAATTCTGGTGGATCTGCTAGGTGATAAATGGGAAAACGTCTCTCTGAACATTGATGATCGAGATCGATTACTCCAACCACCCAATTTTGTATGATCCGCCCTCTTTTGTCTTCAACAAGTCAAACAGGCATGGGGAAGCATATTTCATAGATTTCCAAGTGGATTTATAGACATTAAATGCTTCTTGTTGGTGGTTGCATTTCAAATTTAGGTTTTCCCTCATTTTCCCTTCTTCCTCTATGGATTTAGCTATAAATGTAAGAGCAAGGCTCATTTGTTATGTTGGACACTCTGGATCCTTACAAATGTTGCTAAGGACTCCATATTTTCTGTATTTTGAGTTGCAAACCTCTATGTTTGGCTCTTGCATGTGGATATTAACCTCTTTGTCATTATAACAGTTCTGTGCATTTATGGAAGTAATAGAAGCATCATTTTGTGACTATTCTCTATCCTAACATGTTTTCATTCCTTCTTCTTTCCTCTTCTCTTGCATTGTGTATTATTGTGCTACTTCAAGTCCCCTACAGCCCCATACTTAATTGTGTTCCATGAGATAGATTTGGTGAATGTGTATTTCACTATACTAATCATGCCGAGTCTCCTTTCATGAATTCCCTATCATTCTCACTCGAAAATATAATGTTCACCCCTCTTTTCTAGTGTTATCACCTTTTAGTGTAGTTTACTTCATGTCATCCTTCTTTCCCGGCCCCTTGGCATTCTTAGTTTAGTTTCCTTTCAACACTAGGAGTAGTAGTAGCAGTAGAGAGATAGATAGAGGAACCACCTTCTCCGAAGATCCATCCCAAGTTTGTAAGGTCCCACAACTTGGGGATGGTTCCATTGTGGTCTCGAGACACCTCGGCCCTTTCAATATTTGAGATGCAGGTGCATGTTTGAGCAACCAACAGAGCCATTCATCTAAGGAAGGGAGTGATGAATCTATGGATGATGAGGAGGCCACGAAGGGTATGGAGGAATTGAAAAATAGTAGCAAATCACCTTTGAACCATCCATTGAGGAAAAAGGATAGGGGAAGAAAAACCAAAATTTCATGGAGTTAAGTGGGCGAGATGCAGAGTAAGGATTCCCATAATGAGTTGGCTAAGGAACAATAGAGTATGGAAAGCCTAAGCACCAACACCAACCTCACTAAAAACATGATGTAATTCATATTTAATGATTGTCACACAGTGTGAGAAGCAATTTCAATAGTATGTACCAAACCATGGACAATGACAAAGTGGAGATGTTACATGACAAGAGCAATTCTCTCGAAAAGAAAGTGGAACGTCTTAATGACCTACTAAAATAAGTGACCCAATGGAGTGTGCTACATATAAAGTCCACCATTCAACACCTCCATCTGTTGGCTCAACTTGTTAGTTCCTATAGACTTAGTGAAAAATAAGATGACTCCAAGAAAAGAAAGAGAGGTATGACTGAACCAGACCTTGAAAACCTAGGTACATCAATTGCGAAGTTTTCCAATGAATGGTCTACTTTATTGAATAGCATTTAAAAAGAATATGCATGATTGTGGAATTTCTTATTATGTCATGTTTCAAAGTATGTTGTTAGCTTCCTATTAGTATGTTGTTACTTTACTTGTTAGTTTAGTTTGGCTTTGTGTTATAATTAGATTTTGTTAATGCATAACCTTTCCTATTGGTCAATGTATTACTATATATCTACTCTATACGAGAGATTTATTTTTATATGAGGAAGAGACCCCTTAACCCTATTATACCCTTAATAAAAAATATATATTATTTTCCCCATGATAAAATTGGAATCTACCTAACATCACAATTTATTTATATTTTTTATGTTAATTTTTCTACATTTTTAGATGGTAATGTATTTGACACAAATATATTTGTGTTGAATTAAACAAATAGGAAAATCCCTCTCACACTAATTGAATCCTTAATAAAATTGAAAAACAATTGTATGGGGTAAGTTATTTTCATTAATAAAACCCTTTAATTATAAGGTAAATATATATTTTCCTAGTACTAGTTGTAGAAAGTAATATAGTCTAGTATCATGACACTAAAATTGAACAACACAAAGTCCATTTTAATTTTAGAAAATAATTACCTATGTACTAATGTAAAATTCCAAAATTGTTTTGGCTTCTAACTCTCTTAAAAATCATTAGAGAAGTGGAACCAATACATTTGATACCTAACTTGGAACCTATGTGGCAATTAAATGGGTCCATATTTGCATTTAAAATTTATCCCATAGTTGAGTTGGCTTGTATTTTATATATATATATATAAATTTTTATGTTCATTTGAAGGGAAATTCACCTTTTGAATCAATTAAATTATATAACAATTTTCCATTGACTAAAAAATTGTTTAGACATAAGTTTGTGCACTAGGTGTCTAAAAGATAGGATATCATGGGTCACATGTGATAGTAATCATTTATCCATGTTGGGTACACATTGTTGAATAGTATGTAATTTGTACAACTACTTTTGATTTAAAAAATCATGTTTTGGGTTTACCCCTCAACTACCCTAAAAAATATTGGACCCTTCCAAAGTATCTAGTCATCTTCCCTAGTACAAAAACATCTATAACATGTTTTTATTAAGAAACAATTTGCATACCTCTTAGGGAATGGAATGGGAGTTCCATTATTTCTCTGTACTTATTTTTAATGTTTCATATCCATGATGGTAAAATATCTATGTAGAAATGAGGATTTAATTAATGGATGAGGCCTCATATTTGGTATCTAATTTCCTCTTGGATAAGGCATTAGATGTTTCTTAATTGGGCCTTTTAGGATTATTCTAGGTTAAAACCATATTAGAGGACGATTTTTCCTTTTGTATGCATCACATGTCTTCATGTCTACTATCCTCATCTAGGATTATTATGTTTTCTTATGGTTTGGCATACAAATACTATGAGGGTGGGCCTGAGGGTTACTTCCCTTCTTGGTAATGGTGACAAGGTGGTCACCCTTCCCTTAGTTCTCGTTTGTCATTCCTATTTAGATTAAGGTTTCTTTCTTGATGTTTTGGTAGAGAAATATATTACTTTCATAAGTATGGTGTGTGATTTTATTAGAGAGGGATTCTTCCATTTTAATTCCTATGTGGGCATTTTCTAGTTTTTCTAGTGGTGTGTAGAGAGGATTTCTTATGGTTTAAGGATTGTCTCTTTTGGGTTACTAATTGAGTACTATAATCTATGATCCTCTAAAAATATTATATTAAAAGGAACTAGAGGGTGTTTCATACCTATTTTATGTGTCAATGGGATGGTGAAATTTACACCTCATCTTACATCTATACAAGTTTTTAGATTGTTGTATATAAGGAGTGGATCTTTAATCACTTCCTCTATTCTAGATGATTTAGTACACAAGGATCATGAAGGGCTTGATTAAGTGGTCTGTGGATTTGGGCCTCATGTTTCATATTTTGACTATATTAATAGGTGTTAGACCATTAGAAATGGTGGGTTCCTGTAGATTCTTATTATGATCATGGAAGGTTGATCCACCCTCTAACTTAGAGAAGGACCAATGGGTACAAATCACTATGCACCCTTTATGGATCCAATCTCATGTATTTTAATTAAATGTTTCATGTTATATTCATGAGTGGATTAATGTGGTCATTTCCAAGTCTCTGTTTCGAGTCTACTTCTTCATTTTATTTTATTTTGGATTTTTACTAGTTTATGGGTTTGCTTGAGGAGGTTCTTTATGAGTGTGTTCTCGGGGATGGTGATGCATGGGAATCAACCTTTGGTCAATTTTTTTCTTGTGCATCATAATTTTGGATTGGTTTATATTTTAAAGAGTCTTTTAGTCATTACAAATATTTTGGGTTATAATAAAAACTTCTAGGTTGATATAAGATATTCAATTTTTAAAGTTTTGTACTTTCTTTCCCATTTACAAATTAAATTTTGTAAATCTTGTAAATGTGGAATTTTATCTTTTCAAGGGTGGGAAAGGATTCTTGGTGGTTAGGAAGTATTCTATAGATGTCTAGGCAAGTTGTGAATAGGATGAAGGCTCAATCAAGTAAAGTGGGTGGAAGTATTCTCATGAAGAAAACTATAAGGAGGAAGGGTGTATGGACCATAGGATATCTTATCAAAGGAAATGTTATGTTCTGATTAAAAGATTTTATTAAATTTGTTTTCTTCTTGAGAACTAACAATATGAAACCTTTTGGTTTGAATTTTTAAATATTTTGAAGTTGAATCATTTATAGGAAGTTTATTACTTTTTTATCCATCATCATAAAGAAGGATTCTCAAGGATAATTCTTTGTTTATTGTTGTTTATTGAAGATATTCAAGAAATATAACTATGATTGTTATTGTCCACATATTGGTATAATAAATTTTCTAGAGATTGAATGTATGCTTAAGGAATCCGTCAAGAGGAAAAGGAATTACTAGAAGATTTGTATGCATGAATTATGAGATTGATTATTGGTTTAAAGATGTTGATTCTTTAAAGTGAAGTAATGTATTAGTTTTGTAATTTAATGATAATTTGTCCTTCAATGTCATGATAGACACGTTAAAGAGATTAATATATACATATTGAACAAGTTTTGA